>SNQJ01S0073488.1:0-12406 GCA_010110895.2 Picea sitchensis | reverse complement strand
TGAAACAATGGAGTCACTAGGTGCAAGATGCAATCTTCAAGTCACTGATATCTGATGCACCTTCAGAATCATAATTTCTTTGTTGTTCTTACCCAGGGAAATGTCTTCAATTTGTTCCTAGGCAATGGTGCCAAGAATGTTAGCACTGAGAGTCACCCTTAGATTGCGGGAGGATAATCCCAGTACCAAACATAGTTTTTGGTGGATGTTGGTTTTATATGAGTGGAGGTCAATGGAAAAAATTCAATATATGAATGATGTTCAACACAAAACTGGACAAGAAATGCACAGGGAAGTGAGGGCCACATTAACTTCAGTCAATGAATTGAGTTTAAGTGTGAGCAGAGGGAAGACTTAGTGAGAAAGGTGAATAATAATGCTATGAGCATCAAGCTTTCAAGTAGCTTGGAGAAGAAAAACTGAGACTCAAGATCACTCTTGAGCTCAAGCTTCAAAAACTAAAATATGTCCAAACAACACAGTCACAACAACACAATGATCAAACCTACATCATAATGCAACTACAACAACTTGACTCGATCCTCCATGCCCTAGCCATTTAGTGTAAGAAGGAGAAAGATAACAAGGGAGATGACTAAAACTAGTCACGATACCACTATAATCAAACCTACATTACAAAACCATAACAACCCTCGACTGGATTCTCCATGCCCGAATGTTTTAGCACAGTTTTTACAGAGAGATGAAAAGAAGATGACTTCTATGAACATGAAAGTATCAAATTTGATACATAACCAGAGAACAGTTCTAGCATCAAAACATTACAAAATAGGGAGCTCTACTCAACGAGTTGATGACCTTAACAAAATATCAAAACTACCTATTTATACTCATACCAGTCCACCACTACCAGGAGTGTGACCTGGCTACTACATTCAAAGCCTTTCATCTGCTCTTTCTTCTGTGAGACTGAGCATGCATCCCTCTGTCAGATGCGAGCTCATATCAGCATGGGCCTACAAAAAAATTCATTCACAGGGGTACCTCAGGCTAACAACTCTATTTTCCATGGCTAGCTCCTCCATACTTCTAATTATTGAGTGAGTCGAGGTTTCAACCACCCAACCTGCCTTCCATTAACTATTTTTCCTCAGGGACTCAATGAGACTTAAACCTCAGGGGGGGCCACGTGCTGCTCTAGGATAGGACACCATATAAACATGTGATTACGGGGCTGCTCAAAAGTGGTTTGGGTTCAGACCGCTTTTGGGCCCACAATCCACCACCTTTATCCACGTAGCACTTTCACCTTAAAATGGTTTCAATTGCGGGACTGCTCAATAAAATTATCACATGAGCATGTTGCATTCCCGCAACGAACTTTGGTTGTAGATCTGGTCCCAATATGAGATCTGGGTGCAACTTCTAGATTTAGCGTCACTGCCAAGCCAAACGCTCACCAACTTTAGAATCCGCCAAATTGTGCCCTGGCGGGAACGCTACTTTTTTACGTTGAAAAATAACACCTCCCAGAGGCTGATCTGACGTGGTGGCCTGACGTCACCATGTTGATGTGTCAGGAAAGAGAAGGTGATAGGTGTCACTCAAAAATAGGCTACAAGCATTTCTCAGAATGCTTGAAAAGAGTGCCATGTGTCAAAACCATAAGGGTGCCAATTGCCTGTGTTGACGGCCGCCACGCATTTGGCTCTCAAATGCTCGGGGGATATCTCATGTTTTCCTTCTCCTTATTCAATGTGACCTAGGGCCATGAACCTATGCAATTGTACAATTGCGGGTGCAACCAAGGGTGGTTTGAAATCAAACTGCCTTTGTCCCCGCAATTCACCATGAACCGCCATGCATCCCTTTCCCAAAACAGTGGTTCTGATTGTGGCATGCCCTCAATATTTTAAAACCCGAGCTTCTTTCAACCCCACAATTGAACATGACCGTCAACCTCATGATATTGGATGAGGCTTCACGATCAGCGACTCAAATCTGCCCTTTTCAAATCAATGCATCATATCTTCCCCTTTCGAATCGACAGCTAAGATCTATTTCATGATTCAGGCTTCAAAATTTTCAAACCTCAGACCTCCTTTTCCTCCGATAAAATCCCCCAGATCCATGGATCTGATGATGCGTGGCCCTTGCTAATCAACAGTCGAGATCCCTTCGGGTCTTCAAACTCCGGAGAAATCAAATCCCAAACCTCGTTTTCCTTCATTTCTTTTACTCGGAGATAGTGATCTATTGACGCATGTCCTTTTGAATTGAATGACCGAGACTGACTTCGGACCTTTATCCGGAATTCATAGATTTATGCCACATTTCCCTTGGATCATCCTTCAAGTAAATCCCTATCGCAGATGACATGTGGCTATCGCAGATCGATGGCTGAAATCCCTTCGAGACTTCGACCATCGAAAAAGTAAAATTTCAACCTCGTGTACTTCCAAAAAAAACCTCTAAAGCCAAGTATCTGGTGACACGTGGCTTCTAGCAGACTGATGGTTGATATCCATTCGAGACTTCAGGACTTCAGGCCTTCGAGATATTTAACACTCTGGGACTTTGATAGATTTAACACTAAGAGATCTTCCTCCATGTGTCTTCTTGCTTTGGATGGCTCTGATCATTTCGAGAGTTCAGGATTTGGATCTTCGAGAACTTGGTGTGTTTCTCATTTCAAAACTCCCGAAGAAAATTTCCCAAAGTGACGGATCTGACAATGCGTGGCTTCTTGATTTGGATGACTGATATCCATTTTGGGACCTTTATCATTTCGCGGCTTTCAAAGATGTTACTGCCAAGATCGATGACTCCTGTCGATTTGAGATCAATGGTTCATAACTAATTCGGGAGTCCAGGCCTCGGATCTTCGGGATTTTCATGCACTTCTCGCTTCGAAACTCCCAAAGATTACTTCCCTGAACACTTAGATCAGATGCCACCTGTCCCCCTCGATATCAAAGGCTCATGCTCACTTGGACCTTGAGACTTTGGACCTTTTTCCCTGATGCTATACTTCGTGTGATTTTGAAATTTCGAAATCTTGTGAGCCACTGATCTGAACTACTCCTGGAATCTCTTCCATTGAAAGATTAAAACTGCCTGCTACTTTTAAGCTCAAAATGGGTTTCTTTGAATGTTTCACTTTGTGTCCATGGTTGCGGCCTACGTGAAAAAGGATTTGGACGACTGGCTCTGGGCTAGGAAAATGGGTAGACCAATGACTGGAAAAAGGAGACAAGTGGTCATCCTTGGAGAAAAATAGAGGGGATTAGGGCCAAGACTTCCTTCGGGTAAGACATCAAGGGAAATCAGGGTGATCGAACAAAAAAGAGAAAACAAAAAATGACTTTAACGGTCGAAGGGGAAAATTCAAGATCTGGCCTGCGAAAAGGAGAGAGACAAGGAAAGGATACAGACTTAGGTATTCACAACAATGAACACATACGACTCCAGACAACATTATGTGATAACACATTAGAATGATGTTGAGCACTAGCAGTGGCCACCACATTCCCTTTCTAGGATGGTGAATCCTTCAAAAAGATGACTAGCCAATGGGAGCGTTCGACTCTTTATCCATGACGTCACATTTCCCACCATATTCTCTAGGAGCTACAAATGTATTTTTCTTTGCCTGGCTTAGAAAAAAAAAAACAGTTGTGTGCTAGTGGATTATGCATGAATCATAAATTCCACCAATGGTGCTTTGAAACAGGGAATATTTTCACATGCCTTAGTTTCCTATTATAGATCGCGACCATAGATTGTGGGAAATCTATGGTAAATCAGTTGCTTCGACAGAGGGAGCGTTAAAAAATTTCCCTTTTTCACCATTTATATACATTGCTAGTGTTTGAATTAGTTTTGGATTGCGAATTCCAGTTGACAGAGTTGAAGTCATGGAGATGAGGTCACAGAATCTGATATCGTGCTTGTTGTTGATTTATTTTTTTAGATTCTTGAGCCTACATTGATTCAGTGTGACAATCAAATTTTCATGAGACTATGAGTGAATTCAATTTCTCATGACAACAGTGACTGTAGTAGATATTGGACAGCAATAAAACTCACAACAAGGGTCATTATCCCTAATATGGGAACCCTTAATTCTTTGAAGGACCATTTTCCCTGGTACGAGAGATCGAAATATGTCTTATTGTATTTGAGCCACTTTCCCTGGTATGGGTGCTCAATATTGTTATGCATGTCATCAATATTGCTAGTATGCAAGCTATGGTGATGGACCCTGTGATGGAGGAAGATACATGATGAGACTCAGAGAGAGAAATTATAGCAATATTGGTACATGAGTTGAGCCATTAGATGTTGAGAGAGAATACATGGAAACAGTTCTAGTGTATCTAGAGGCACTTTGAGAGAGGAAGGCGATATTATATACAGAGGGAGTAGAGATTGAGTTACCTCCAGAGAAGGAGGAAGAGCTACCTTTAGTGTTAGAGGGAGCAGATACAAAGGAGGTGTCACCTCCAAGTATAGAGGGAGAAGTGTTGGCATGTTTTTACAGGAAGAGTGTGATTTTAATTGATGGCAAGAACAATAGCAACGATGGCAAACAAGAAAAGAATAAGATCAGGAGGAGAAGTGAACAGTATGCAGAGAACAAAGCTCGGAAGGAAAAGCGTAAGCTCAGGGTGAGAAGCCTCAACATTCGTCCGATCAATAAATTTACCATGTTGATTGTCTAATATTACGGACGTCAGTCGTATGAGTGACCGTGGGCTTGAGGACCGTTGGAGGATCACGACCGTCGGATCTGCGAAGAGTGAAAGAAGAATTAAACAACTCGCTAGTTATAATCACACAATTGGTCTATATTGTCATATCTCATAAACCCAAATATCTACGATTATGGTTGATCTAAAAAATGATCAGATTAAGTCAGATTTAGTCGTGACCGTCAGATGCGCAATCACCAGATCAACGACAGGGATAGATTGCGGAGATAGAAAGGAGAATTAAATATCGTGTTATTTCCAATCCTGCAATTACTCAAGACTATCAAATATTATAGCCTCAAAGATCGACGATTGTGGTTGACTCACCAACATCGCACAAATTCAAATTGTGGAGTTTTGGTGACAATTTAAATCACTCGCAAGTTGTGGTTCCACAACCATCCTTGATCATTGATCTGCCTAGAGTCTCTTAATGACCGTTGGATCAATTTTAAGTGAAAGGATAGGATAAGCTAGAAGAGAAGCACCAAAGATAGATCGAGACATCAATCTAAGAACATGATCGACGAACAACATTTGGTTCATGCCAAAATTTGCGAGGAGGTTATTGTTTGGAGAATCTCACTTCGGAAGAATTGGCAACTTGAAATTCGAATTACCTGAAGCCCGAAAATCTTAAATGAATAAGGACCATCGGATCTAGAGAAAATGTGATGACTGTTAGATCAGGGAGAACCACGTCTACAAGGACATGTGGCAGACCAGGTTGGAAGACCACGTCAGCAAGTACACATGGCATAATCAGATGATGACAAGTGTCAAGAGGAAATTGGCTCGTGGCATGTCAACAAGTGACGTAAGCAAGCTATGTCACTCCGGGAGATTTAGTTCAGGATTTTCATAACCAACAAATGTCAAAAGTCCCAAATTCCCAAAGGATGAAGTTCTAAATTCACTCTCATCCATCGATCTAAGATACATTTTGGGGGTTAGGACAACCGTTAGATCCAAGAGAAGTATAGATCTGATCCATTAGATCTGTGGGTCGAGGATCAATAGTTGTTGGATCCAAAGATAAATGCATGAAGGGTAAGCCTTTGGATGAGCGCGGGAGAGAATACTTTTCAAATTCCCGAAGTACCGAAGTAAGAAGGGACCGTCCATTGTCAAGACTGATAGGTGGTGCACGATCCACAACTATGGAGTGAATCACTTTGGGAGTTAGTGGTTGGGAAATAAATGAGATCGTCGAAGGCTCGAAGAGCCAAAGGAGCTGAGGACCATCGATCTGTAGGAAGACACACGTCAATAGATCGTGTACTCTGGTTGGAACACTCCAGGAAAAAGCGAGCAAGGAAAGTTGAGAGTTAAGATTTTCAAACACCGAATACCCAAAGGGATTGTCACCATTGATTCGAGAAGACCATGTGTTGATAGATCATGAATTCCGGGTGGAAGCACCACGGAGAAAGAGGAGTTTGAGAATCGAGACTCTCGAAGCCTGAAAGGAGAAATCGATCTCATCCGTTGGTTTGGAGGGCCACACGTCACTTGGTCGTTAAGACTTAGGAGGGCGTGGATCTAGAGAAGAGGAAGGAAATACAATAGATCAGAGTCGTTTATCGAAGGAATCTGTTAGAGACCACGAGATCGACGATCACGCCTGATTGCGAGACCATAAATTGCTCGGAAGTTAATTTTTTTAGGGCAGGATGCAATCGAAACCATGGTATTAGAGAAAGGGTACGTGGCAGTTGGAGGTAGATTACAGTGATAAAATCAGTTGATGTCAAACCACTCTTGGGCGTGCCCACAATCGTTCTCTTATGTAAGGACGTAGCCCGATGTNNNNCATGCCCACAATCACGTGGTCACATGAGACCATCGCTCAAGGTCATATCCATTGGTCATGTGGAGAGGAACGTTGTGCTAGGTGCTAGTTCACGCATGTAAATTTCATGAGGACCTGTCAATCAAAAAGCCTCTGTGTGTATAATCCAACGCCGCATATTAAGTAGACAATCTGATCGAATACTTGTTATTTCACTTCATGGTTTCTTGATCACTTACGATTCAGTTACACTAACTGAATCATTGTTTTGGGGTGTTGGAATCATGTCTCTTGAGCATTCTGAGATTCTTGACATGGGCATTGGATATTTGGAAAGTAGCGGATGATGAGAGCATGAATAAAATAAAGATGTTGTGATAGAGGAAGGTTTTTGTTTCTCGGTAAAACAAGTCGAACTGTATGTGATCAAGGAAATAGCAAGAACATATCGTGAAAGATGCAGAGATGAAGAACATAAGCTGGACAGAGAAGAAATGGTGAAAACAACAAACTGTACAAAAACTTAAGCGCAAGAAGATGTGAGTAGGAACACACTAATGTAGGAAGAGCAAAGCAGTGTAGCTGAATAGTGATGATACCGGTAAGCCATTTATAAATATTGTATCACTGTAATAAATTTCAGAAATCAAAGATTTATATCTCAGGGTGGTAGGGTGGTGCTAGGTAGGACTGTTGTCCTCAGAGTTTCAAGTGGGTTCTTGAACACAGGGATTTGTAGCTTCCATCTGGTTACATCCAAAAAAACCAGGGTGGTAGGGTGGTGTAAGGGAGAACTATTGTTCTCTATTGTACAGGTCAGTGCCAGTGTGACTGGAATTTGGTGCTTCCATCTAGTTGGTGCTGGAACACTCAGGGAGTTGGTGCTTCATTCTAGTGGGTGCTATAAAAACTAGAGAGTTGGTTCTCTCAGCAAGTTGCATCTTGTAAAATAGAGGTGGTAGCCTCACATTGAGTTGGTGCTCAAAGATATATGATGTACAGAACATAAAAATACTTCCTATCATTCGAAGAAGAAGAGGTTTTCTCCCTTTATGGGTTTCCTCGGGAATATTTATTTGTGTATACTTCATGTGTTTTATTGATGTTGAATACTCTATTTCTTAGTTCTCTGAATTGTTGTGATCATCATTGAGTGTTCTGTAATGAGTTTAAAATGGGTATTATTGTTTAAGAACAGTAACAACTGATTCAGCCCCCCCCCCTCTCATCTTTCTAACAATTGGTATCAGAGCAGGTTCCTTTTATTGAATGGTAGATCCTAGAGCTTAAACATGACTATCCATGAAGAAACTTCAACCAATAATCCCCCCCTGTTCAATGGAACAAACTTTGCCTTTTGAAAAGTTAGGATGAGAACCTACATAATGGCTTTAGGTGCAGATGTTTGGGATGTGGTAGAGACTAGTTATGTGAATCCAATTGTAATATATTCTAAGGATGACAAGCTATAATTCAAATTCAACGCTAAGGCTATGAATGTTATCCTAAGTGGTCTTGCAGAAGCAGAATTTGGAAAATTTATGCACTTAGAATCTGCCAAAAAAATGTGGGACAAACTCATTAGCAATTATGAAGGTAATGAGAAGGTAAAGGGCGACAAGATTCAAACCTATAGATTACAGTTTGAACAACTAAATATCAAAGAGTATGAAACTGTTGGGAAGTACTTTCTGAGAGTTGAAGAACTAGTAAATTAAATGAAAGGACATGGTGAAAAAATTGAGGAAGTATCTTTAGTCTAGAAAATTTTGAGATCTCTGCCAGATAGGTTCAACCCAAAGGTCTCTTCTATAGAAGAAATTAATGATCTAAAAGCTCTTCCTATTGACCAACTCCTATGAAATATGACTTCTTATGAGATGAGGATAGGTAAATATAAACCTACCTCTAGAGAAGCTTCAATTAAAGAAAATAAGAATGAGGATTCTGAGCCTGATGAAATTGAAGCAAAATTTGTGAGAAGACTAAAGAAAGGATTAGGAAAGTACCAAGGTAAGTTTCCCTTCAAATGATTTAACTGTGGAAATATAGGTCACTTTTCATCTAAGTGTCCACACAAGAAGAAGGACCAGAACTCTGAAGGTGAAGAGAAGTACAAATCCAAGATATTTGGTAAAAAGAAAAGTTTATGTGTAAACAATGATGACTCTTCAGGAGACACAGATAGTGACTCTTCTTGTGAAGATAAGGTTAATGACTGTATTCTTATGTAAAAAGAGGATTATGATAATAAAATCACAGGAAGTGATGTTAATGATGAAGAATCTATGGTTAACTTGGAAGGAGAATTGATCAGTGCCCTAGAAGAAATTGCTAGACTCGGATTTAAGAAGAAAAAGAAAAAACAATGGTTGATACAGTTCGAGAAAGATAGTAAAAAACATGATGAAGACTTTTCCCTACTAAAAGTGGAATTAGAAGAAGTAAATAAAATATAGGACATTCTGAAACAACAATTATCAGAGAAGAAGGCAATATGTGAAGCCTTGGAAGAAGAGGTAGTAAAAACTAGAAAAGAGATGGAGACGTTTAAAGCATTATATCTCCAAAATATTCCAAGCATTAAAGCCTCAACAGAACTAAATGACATTATGAGAAAACAGAGATCTCCTTTGTTGAAGACTGGGTTAGGTTATGTAAGTGGTTCAAGCAGCAAACAGCCAGAAAGCAAAGAGACAGTAAAGATGATCAAGTTTCAAGTTAGCAGACAATCAGACCATGTGAGTACTATGCCACCAAAAGCTAATAAAGACAAGATGATCCCTATTAAAAAACAAAGATATCAGAAGATGGAGAAACAAATGCCAAAAATAAGGCCATCCTTCAGGTACCAAAATTTCTTCCATGGTTATTGTTTTTACTTCTCTAATTTTGGTCAGAAGATTGCAAATTGTCAAATTAAGTTTAGAGACATGCAACTGAGGAGATCAAGAAATAAACAATATTTGCAACATATAACTAAAAATCCAATGAGTAGACAAAGTTTCATGAATAACTTTGACCTATTGAACAATGAGCTCGAATGCTATAATTGTCATAACTTTGGCCACAAAGATGCAAATTGCCATCTGAATAATTACAAAGCAGATCCAAGGATAAAACCCTTAACTAGGAATGCCATCACATGGAAAAAGAAATATAGTGAAAAATGTGGTCTAGAACTTTCATCTCAAAAACAAAAAGACCCCTGGTATATAGACAGTGGATGTTCCAAGCACATGACTTGAGACAAGGATAAATTTATGTCTATAAGTAAAATCAAAACAGGAAATGTGACCTTTGGAAATGATGAACCAGGTAAAATCAAGGGTAAAGGGATGGTGAGTTTGAGTAATGGTAAAGAAAAATCCGAGGATGTTTTTCTTGTAGATGGGCTGAAACGCAATTTACTCATTGTAATTCAAATGTGTGACAGAGGATGTGACATGGTGTTCACTTCCAAACATTGTAAGATAAAGTTTGTAAACTCAAGACAAGTGGTGGCTAAAGGCATAAGGACATATAATAATGTATATGTGTTGAAATAAGATAGAGAAGAGTGTCATCTAAGAAAACATGATGAAATATGTTTATGGCATAGGAGACTTGGACATCTAAACTTTGACCACTTAATCAATCTCAAAAATCTTGAGGCAGTAAAAGATCTTCCAAGAATATCAAAGCCACAAGATTTTGTGTGTAATACCTGCCAAGTAGGAAATCTAACCATGACACAGTTTAAATCCAAGAGCTCTACTTCAACATACAAACCACTCCAATTAGCTCATATGGATTTATGTGAACCATAAAGACAAGAAGGCACATGGAAGGAAAACTACTTCATGTTGATCATTGATGATTACTCCAGACTCACTTGGGTTGCTTTTCTCAAAGAAAAAGATGAAGCATTTGAGAAATTTAAAATATTTAAGGCTTTAACTGAGAATCAAACATGCAACAGGTTAAAGGCAGTAAGATCAAACAGAGGAAGGGAATTTATGTCAAGTGATTTCAAGGAATTCTGTGATAAACATGGGATCAAAAGAGAATACACAATCCGAGGAACTCCACAACAAAATGGAGTAGTTGAGAGGCAAAACAAAACATTTCAGCAAATGGCCAGGTTAATTATGAATGAGAAGAACATCGGTCAAACCTACTGGGTAGAAGAATTACACACAACAATCCATATTCTTAATAAATCCCACCTCAGACTACACAGTGACAAGACACCTTATGAACTGTGGTATGGAAGACCTGCTTCAATCAAACACTTCAAAGTATTTGGGAGTTAAATAATAATAATGAAAACCTTGGCAAGTATGATGACAGGGCTGATAAAGGCATCTTCTTAGGATATGCTACCAATAGTAAAGTATATAGATGCTTTAATAAAAGATTGTCTAAATTAGTTGATTGCATTGACTTAAAGGTTGATGAAGGAGTCCCGATAAGAGAGGTGAGAAATATTGAGTCTTCTACAGAGGACACACTTGAAGATGAAGATGAACAAGTCCAAGAATAAAAAAAACAAGACTCTGAGTCAAATGAAAATACAAATACTTAGGTAGACTCAAATCAACAGGTAGCATCAAATACTTCCTCCAGAATTACTCAAAAGAATCATCCTGTGAGTCAGATAATTGATGAGAAAGACAAAGGTGTACAAACCAGGAGAAGGATAATCAAAGACACTGAGCAATCACATATAGCATTCATATCCATGGTGGAACCCAAGATATTTAATGAAGCCAACGAATATGACCATTGGGTTAAATCCATGAATGATGAACTTGAACAAATTGAGAAAAACAATACTTGGGAAATGGTTCTGAGACCTGAAGGTAAAAATGTCATAGGTTCCAAATGGGTCTTTAAGAATAAATTGAATGAGTAGGGACAATTTGTCAGGAAAAAAGCAAGACTGGTATGTAAGGGTTGTGCACAATTTGAAGGACATGATTTTGATGAAACCTTTGCACCAGTGGCAATATTGGAAGCCATCAGAATTTTTCTTGCCTATGCATGTCATAAGAACTTTAAAGTATATCAGATGGATGTTAAGTAAACATTTCTTAATGGATATCTAGAAGAATATGTATATGTGGAGAAACCTGAAGGATTTTCACTGACAGATAATCCTGACTGTGTCTGTAAGTTGAAAAAGGAATTATATGGTCTGAAACAGGCACCACGAGCCTGGTATTATAGACTGGACAAATTTCTACAGGACAAAGGGTTCAAGAAAGGTATTGTTGACAATAATCTATACATTAAGTATGAAGGTGATCATTTATTAGTTGTTTTGGTATATGTAGATGACATTATTTTTGGATGCACTAATGACCCTTCAGTTCAATGGTTTGATAATTCAATGCAGAATGAGTTTGAGATGTCCATGATAGGAGAACTGTCATATTTTCTTGGTTTACGAATCAATCAGATTTTTGCAGGGATATTTATCTCTCAAGAAAAGTATTTGAAAGAGATGTTAAAGAGGTTTCAGATGGAATATTATACACCTGTGAGAACACCTATGGTGGTTGGTTGCAAGCTCAGTAAAGATTATATTTCACCTGATGTTGATCAAAGAACATATTGATCAATGATAGACAGTCTCTTGTACATCATAGCATCTCGTCCTGATATAATGCAAGTTGTTGGAATGGTGGGTCATTATCAGTCTACTCCTAAACAAGGTGATTTAGCAGCTGTCAAAAGGATATTAAAATATTTGAAGGGTACAATGACTTATGGTATATGGTATCCTAAAAATCAAAATTTTCAATTAACTGCATATTCAGATGTTGATTGGGAAAATTGTTTGGATGAGAGAAAGAGCACTAGTGGAGGTGCATTCTTCTTAGGTGATTCGTTAATAGCATGGATTAGTAAGAAG
>SNQJ01S0073487.1:51951-63322 GCA_010110895.2 Picea sitchensis | reverse complement strand
GCATAAAATCATCTGTGCACGAGTACTTGTATTTTTATTGTATCATACTTCTTGTGTGTTACTACAGTTTTCTTTTGTCAGTATCTAGTCTCTACCCTTATGTGACGTTTTGTTTGATTTCTAGATGTCAGATTCTTCACTACCCTATATTGGCTTCGCTAATGGCACTAGCCGTAGTACTCAAAACCTTGCTTCCACTGCATGGGCAATTTATGCCCCTACAAATGAACTTGTCTCCTTATGAGGTGTGTGTCTCGACCGTGCGACCAACAACATTGCAGAGTATATTGTCGTTATTGAATTATTGGTTGATGCTATCTTTCTTGGAATCCGTCATTTGGTTGTGTGACTCGATTCGCAGCTGGTAGTACTATAGTTAAGTAATGTCTACACTATTCAAAGTCCTACTTTGTTACGGGTGTATTTGTGAATTCGCCTCTTGAAACGTTATTTTGATTACATTGAATATCAACATATTCCTAGATGTCTAAATACATTAATAGATGCATTGGCTAACTATGTATTAGACAGACATTTGGATCATTTATAAATCAAAACCCATTTGGAGTATTCGCCCCCTAGCAATTGATGGGTAAGAATGTGTTGCATAGGGTTGCAGTGAGAAATCACTGTAGATTTGCGCGAGAGGATATAGTGCCGGAAGTGTTGGACAGCTTGAACAGCAGCCAAGGCCAGTTTTTCGACATGTAAATACTTGATTTCAGTAGGCACTAGACTTTGACTCAAGTAGTAAATAACATGTTCATCGTTAGCATCATCTTCTTGGATGAGAACCATACCAATGGTGTAATCTGAGGCAGCAAGATAAAGGAAATAATCACGACTGTAATAGGGGGAAAGAGAAGTGGAGCACGGATTAGGGACAATTTCAATGCTTCAAAAACATTGTTAGCAATGGTATCCTAGACGAACTCTGAATCCTTTTTGAGTAGCCACGTAAATCCATGAGTTATCTCGGCATAATTTGGGATAAAACAACGAAGAAAGTTTGCTTTCCCCTGAAAAATTTGTAACTGGCAAAGTGTAGAAGGAGGAGGGAGATTAAGGATCGCCTCAACCTTTAAAGGATCCCCCCGAATACCTTGACGCGAAACGATAAAACCAAGAAGGCGGCCAGATTCCACGTAGAAAACACACTTATGAGAATTTAAACGTATACGGTAGAACCGACAGTGAATGAAAATGGCTTGGAGGTGGGTTGGGTGATCAACTTGGCGCATTGAGTGAGCGGGTAAATCATCCAAATATGGTTGAATGATGTGCTTGATATCATGGAAAGTGTAAGACATAGCGCGTTGAAAAGTTGCGCCAGCGTTCTTGAGACCGAAAGGAAGTTTTCGATAGGAAAAAGTACCCCAAGGACAAATA
Source organism: Picea sitchensis (assembly GCA_010110895.2). NCBI lineage: Eukaryota > Viridiplantae > Streptophyta > Pinopsida > Pinales > Pinaceae > Picea > Picea sitchensis. The sequence continues at coordinate 61,933 of SNQJ01S0073487.1, read as the reverse complement.
AAAGCAGTCTTATGTTGATCCTTGGGAACAATGTTGATTTGATTATACCCAGAGAAACCATCCATGAGAGATAAGATTTCACTTCCGATGCAGTCATCGACAATCTAATCGACGAAGGGGGTACGAAAGTTTCCTTTTGGAAAAGCTTTATTGATATCCCTATAATCAACCCATACACGAATGGTGCCTTGTTTCTTGTCAATCGAGACAAGATTGGAAACCCAGTCTATGAGAGCCACCAGATAAATAAAGCCGGATTTAAGAAGTTTCTTGACTTCGAGCTTGATGGCAGCCGCTTTACGTGGGTGAACTAGACGAAGGCATTGTCGGACGGGTTTAGCGTTGGGGTATGTCTTGATCTGATGTATGAAAATCTCAAGGTCAATACCTGGCATTTATTCATAGCTCCAGGCGAAGATGTCACGAAATTATTTGAAAAGGGATGTATAGGTGACAACTTCATCAGAAGAACATGAAGCTCCGATATGGACATTTTCGACAATCCCAGGTTTGACTGATATGTTGAGGGGAATAGTGGGTGAGATATTTCTTAAGTTCCCTTCGGAGAACACATCGTGTGTAGACTCGGGAACGGTCGAGATGAAAACAACGGTCGATGGGGTCGAGATCTGTTTATACTTCTCAATGGTATGTTGCTCCAGAAAGAGGATGGAATGATGATGTCCATCATCCCAAGGGGTGTCCTCCATGATAGACATGATCATCTCGTCAGTGGGAAAAATAACATGAAAAGGATCGGGAGACAACTCATCAAGAGAGGGGGTAGAAGGCGTTGCTGATTGAATGGCCTGATAGGTGGACTCGACCGGACTTAACGACATTGCATCACCGTAATGAAGATGATCTCCAAGGTCAGGTACTATCCAGGGGTTGTGAGACGCAAGAAGTTTGTGAGGTGAGGTGGAGATCATGTTGATGGATGCAATAGACGAGCGTGGAACATTGGGTGGTGGAATGGGGAAAGTACCCTTTAACGAAGAGTCCTGGAGAAGGCCTACACCGATGTTCTCATAACCCGGTGGGGTTTTAGCGATCAATGGTACGTTGCGAGTATGGGTATAGGAATTGAAGAAGGCTAGTTGGTCGACGGTGATAACCTTACCTTGATGTAGGAAACGTACCACATGAAAAAGGGTCAACACAACGATGCGCATGGAATCAATCCAGCTGCGGCCAAGCAGAAGATTATAATCAAGGGGAGCATCAAAGACTTCCACTTCGAATTGCACCGTATTGCCTTCTAATGTGATGGGCAATGAAGGAAGGACACCGTAGGGCTTAACACCAAAGCCATTGAAGGCTTTAAGAGTGTTCTAGGATTCATTCAAAGAAGGAGTGCCAATGGCTTTCTAGCAAGCAAGAGACATAACACAGGTCGAGGCACCCTTGTCGATAATGGTTTGGAAAATGTTTTTATCAGAGACAATCACTTGGATCTGGAACGCGAGTTGAGGGGGTAACCTTGGAATATGATCTTCCAAGTCAAAAATTATTAAATTCGTATCCGTCGGATCGATTTCACCGATAGCTTTCAACAGTGCCTTCCGTTGCGTAGGACAACTTTGAAGGACTTCAAGGGTTGACATTGCAGTAGGTGCTTGGGAAAGATCTTCAACAATGTTGTAGTTCTAGGTGGCATGAGCATGAGAATTGAAAGTCAATTTCTGAATGACGCCCTTTGGGGGGGGTCATAGAACTGTGTCAAGGATCAGTCGTTCGAGATGAAGAGGACCGTTGGTAGGTGGAGTCACAAGAGAGGGTTGTACTGAGGAAGGTGGTAGATCATCAACCTTCTCTTTAGAGGGAGAATAATCTTTGGCTCGAGTAGTGAGTGTGACGTCGCTCAGCTTTGAATCACCAGTACACATCAAAACATATGATGTAGTAGAAGAGGAGGGTTGGTCGTGAATGACCAATTGAGCCTATTGTTGAGATAGGAAGGGTTGGGACAAAATGGCTGGAGCAGGTGGTTTTGGAGCTTCTTGAAGGAACTTAGTGACCTCGATGCGTTGTGGACAATCCTTCATGTAGTGATCATCACCACAGATAAGACAAGGGTATCGAGGTTTGTGCTTATCCCGATCATCAACAAGGGTAGTTTTGGTTTTCTCTGCTTGAGAAGTATTTTTTCCCTCCTTATTGTTACCTCTCCCTTTTTAAGATTTGTTTTTACCGACTGGGGTAGATGGGACTGCATTTACCTCAGAAGTCTTGTCGGTAGGAGGGGCAGGAGACAGAGCATTTTGAACATTAGAAGAAGTAGGTTTGGGGTTTGTGCTTGAGGCAGAGTGTGGTTGGGCTTGGAAAGTGCCAATCACACCGTTAGCTACATGCAAGGAAGCTAGAGTAGTTGAAGTTATGGAAGTGGAAGGATGAGGTAAATCAAGTAGTAAATCGTAAAGGGTACCCATTTGTGAGTAAACGAGGTCAAGATATTGAGCACGACTTATAGCCTGTTCTTTTGTGACCACTCCACCCATGGTGATGTCATGACTGATGTCATTCACAAATTATTTGTTGAACCATTCTACCAACAACTGATTGGGGAGTTCAAGTTTAATAAGACGTCGTCGTCATCGCCACTCATGAATGTGATTGGATATATGAGTGGCCTTGTTCTGTTTGAAAGATGTCAAAATATCGGTCCTCGAGTCATAATGAATCGGTAACTGGTAGTGTGTGAGGAAAGACATAGCTAGGGTGTTAAAGTCAAAGAAGAAACCTCGTGGCAATTCAATTTACCACTTTGTAGCAGAACCTGTGAGGGTTCGTTGAAAAATACGTAAACGAATAGAGTCGTCCATCAATGAGTTGGATGAACACCATAGGTGAAAAGTCATAACGTGATTATTTGGGTCCTCTCCTGCTTTTCCGTTGAATTTGCGAATGTCCAATGGTAGCTTGGTGGGTATAGCAGGCCATTGGGGAGAGTGACGAATTGGATCACTTAAAATCCTTGACAAATCCGGAAGATCCAAAGTGGCTATGAAGGGTAACTGTCGATTCACCTGTGGGTACTGGTGGCTTTGGGGAGGAAGCCCTGTCGGCAAACCAGTAGGACCATAAGTAGTCTGCATATAATGTGAAGACCCAGGCAGATTTGGTGGTGGTTGAAGAGGATAGTAGCTCATAGGATTGTACCCTGGAACAGGGGCTTGAGTTTGAGCATTCGCCCCCCAAATGGGATTGAACGAACCTGGATATGGTTGGCCCACAATAAGGGGTATTACAGACGGAGCTGGAAACTACTTCCCCCCAGTTGATTGAGGAGGATGTTGTATCAACTGATTCCAATACTGGGCCAAGGACAGAGGGATGTTTTTCCCATAAGGTGTGTTCAGTCCTCCCATCAAAGGTGGTGTTCCAATTGGGGGAAATGTTCCAATTGGGGGTTGTGTTCCAATTGGGATTTGCATTCCAAAAGGAATTTGCCCATTGAGACGGGGTTGAGTCATACCACCTTAATAAAATTGTCCACCAACCAGAATCTGGTAATTTGGATTGAATGACGAAATAGCGCTACTAAGATTAAGACTGCCAGTGGAAGACAAAGAAGGTCCTCCAAAAGGAAATTGAGGGAGTGTTGGAATAAAAGTGGGAAGAGAGTGCCCAGGAGAAGAAGGACCACCAGGAGATCTGGATGGAGTTCGCATAGGAGTAGGAATGGAAGCATTCAATGCACAGTATTCGGGTGGTAGTGTCGGAGTGACGTTGGGCGTCCGCAGTGTGTTGATGGGAGCAAGAGTAACCACAGTAAAATTGGTGGGAACACTCGTAGTATCTTTGAGATGGGATATTTTGGCAGGGATGGTAAAGTGATAAGCAGTAGTCAATGGTACTGTCTTTGGACTAGAGGTTTCAGAAATCACAGGTGAACCTGGACCAAAAAGGTCCCGTCGGAAAACACCTGTAGACCAAAAAAGATCTTGGCCTTCTATGCCTGGAAAGGGTCCAACTGGTGATCCAGAAGATGTAACAACTAATTCTCTAGAAGAATTCAGTCGCCTAAATGGTCACTCAGAATCAGGGTGAAGTCGAAATTCCTCTCAAGTATTTGTAATTCGAAAATGTTCTAGAGAGTCAGTGTGTTCCACTTGTGGCGTGGTGACGATTGTGACTTCACTTTGCTGAGGAGATCCCTCAGGTGTACTTGTAGGAAAGGGTTGAGAACCTTCTAGATGCTCTAGAGATAAACCCTGCATTCTACGTGAATGACATGGAGGAGCTATTGTAAATGAGAGACAAACTTCCCAAAGAAAATCGTATGGTCAACTTTGGTAAACAAAAACAACACGTGCTAGTAAACAAAATCTAGGAAGCAACACCAAGAAAACAAAACCTTCTAATGTCAAAGTCACTAGTTGGTGATGAAATCCAAAGTTGCAACAACGAGACAAGAAGGGGCTAGGCTAGGGTGGAAAAGTTATGCTGACAACCTGCTTAACGGACTTACACCCTGGTGCAAGCTCCCACACATAATCGTGGGTATACCCTCTAAGGAGCTCAAGTGAATTTGGTCAACGTCAATTCTAGGTACCATGAAGACTTTCCCCTTCACAGTCACCTCATGTAAGAACCTAGAAAGATAGGCCACTAGGGTTACCACCAAAAACAATAAAGCCTGGGGGGACAGTCGATAGTCCGATCCACAAGAAAGGGTAGGGTATCTAGCCCAAAATCAACTCAAAGGCTTCCACTCATCATTGTGGGTATACCTCCGAGTGATCCTCGTAATACGTGCAATCTCTACACTAATATCAACAAAGCAGGGTGAGTAACTCTGTCAATATCAATGCGACCTCGTGTTTGACCCTTGTGTGAGAAAAGCTTCCCAGGACAAGATGTTGCAAATGGAATTTAACACTCTCTAACACAAGATGCTATTGTGTGTTTTGTGCTTTGGAGAGTGTATCTCTCTTCCTACTCCAAAGTGCTAGCCTAGCTAAATGTTGGTGTAATAGAGCCCTAGAAAAGAGTTACTAGGTAAATTTTACAATTGCGCAGTGTTATTAAGAGCTGTTGTTTACTCAAAGGCAATGAAGATGAAACTTATGTTGTATGACTCTGACCCAACGATGCATGGATGAGAATGAAAAATATATCGATTTTCGTTCAATGAATCCTATGTATGGGAGGGAGAGAGAAGTTTTCCGGATCAAATTGTGAACTACAAAACACAATTTCCTTAAAAATGCAAATGCAACGAATCACGCATCAATAACAATTCTCTATCATTTCTTTTTCAATAATTTCAACAATTGATTTTCAATGTTTTCGAAAACGAAAAATGATTTTTCGAAAGAAAAACTTTGTTCACTTTTCAAAAAGGACCCACACCATAATAGTGAGAGTACAGAAAATAAAAAACCAATGAACAAGCAATGATAAAAACCCAAACCACTCTTTCAATGAAAACAAAAATAAGAAGCAAACCAATCTAGTCTTTTTCAATTGCATAAGAAAAGTGATCTTTAAAACAATAAGCAAATGATAAAGACCAAGAAACTCAACTTTCAACTGATCGCCGGTCCTTAACCAAACAATCACACTCATATTCCGAAATCAGAGAGTATGGCTTTGCCAAGAAAAGTCAAGAAATGAAAGTCAAGAACAAATGACAGGAAGAGCCTTTGAAATCCTAAGACTATTCATGCATGAAAACGAAGACAAGAAGAACATCAATCAATGGTCCAAGAAACTCTTATGAGGCACCTAGACTGATCTGGGTAGTTGAAGATGCCAAAACTCAAATCCAAAAGTTTGAAAAAATGAGTTCGTAGGCTGAGAGTGTTGCACAGTGCGAGAATGAGTGATTCTCGCAGGTGGCCCTTAAGAAAAGTGCGAGAACCTAAAGACAGGGTGTGAACTCAGTATTTTCTCACAGGCTACTGTGGAGTGCAGTGCGAGAACCTCTGAAACCAAGCAAATTTTTGGAAAAGACACAAAATTTAAAGAGGCCTCTGGACCCAAAGGGTTTATCAGGGTATCCTAAAGACTCAGAGATTGATATGAAAGGAAAAAAGTAAAACAAGAGCAAATGGCCACGGAAAAATACCAAAAGCCACAAAGAAAATGGGATGGATCCCCAGTGGAGTCACCAATTTTGTTATCGGACTAATCGGTAGGTGTGGACACTAACAGATCTCCCTAGATCCACCTAGATATAGAACAAAACAGGACAGGACATGACTCTTTCCCTAAGTTTTGACCATTGAATTAACTAGTAGGAAGGAACAAGTAACATACCCTAGTATCGCTTCCTAGGGTCTCTGTTGCTCCTCCTTCGCTCCGGTGCTCTCGTGAGGTCTAGACCAAGACAACACAAACCAACCAAAGTGAAGATAGAAAAATGTATTCAACTGTCAACTTATGTGTATGATCAAGGAATTACACAATAAAGTGAGAATAACTTTATGGGAAAGGGAAAGGCCACTGTATCATATTGATTGAAAGTAAAGATTACAACATGATCACCTTGATGTCGCAAGCTTCCTTTCAATGGATTTTGGCTCCAACACACACACTTGCTCAATCTTTGTATGAAGAATATCAAAACCTCTTGATAGACTTTCTAGGGTCTCCAAGCTCCTGTTCAAGCTAAGTCCTTCACACAATTCTTTCACCAATTCTCCAATGAATCTTGCTTAACCTTTTCCATGAGAATTCCATCAATATATAGGAGAGAATGATATGGTTACTTAGATAAGAATGATCCCACAATATCAGGGAATCTAGTACAAGGATAATCATTCGAATGCCAACCCATTCTTCTAGAAGATTCCCTTCTAGAACCATCGAAAATCCACCTTTTTCCAAGCTTTAGAACGAGTTCACACCCTAGCTATTCAACACAGTGTGAGAAGTTCGCACCCTGGCTTAAGGCAGCCTACGAGAATGGGTCATTCTCGCACCCTAATATATTAGCAGCCTGCGAACCTTCTTCAAAAGTGAGTTTTCTGGGAAGAGATGAAAGTAACTTTTCTCAGGAGAAAGTTCATATGAAGAGCCTGAGTACACCATCATTAATACACCATCATGATGAAAAAAATCATGGGTAACATCGTCCGAGGTGAATCTCAGTCATCTGATTCAGAAGAGACATGGCATAAATATATGGATTTCGAGTGAAGGTCCAAAGTAAGCCTCAACCTTCTGATTCAAGAGGACATGCGACATAATCCCGTGTACTTTGAGGAGGTTTGAAGTTTGAGATTTACAAAACTCAAAGACCCAAAAGGATCTCAGCCATTGATCTGCCGAGAGCCATGCATCACCAGATCCAGGGCTTCAGATAAAATCTAGTGGTGCTAGATAAGTTTGAAGTTTGAGATTTCCAAAGTTCGAAGACCCGAAGTAAGCCTCAACCGTCAGATTAACGAGTACATGTGGTGCAGATCCGTGGACTTTGGGTGAAGAACCGAAGTGAATATTAGTCATCCAATATAGGGGGACACATGGCAATAGATTGGCCAATTCTAGAATTTAGAGTTCGGGAGAATTGGAAGTGTGCTAGTATGGAAACTCCTGAAGTCTCGAAGCCTGAAGAGCCAAAGTGATGGGGCATGATGATGTCACCTAGAGGTGATGTGGATCTTGGAATTCCTGAAGTAATGTGGCTTGCGGATGTCACCTGGGATGATGTGGACACATGGGATGTGTGCCACATGTCAGTAAGTTTTGAGCATATGGAGTATTGAAATGTCAGTTAGAACATGACACGTTTCACCTGCCTGATTGGGCCATGTGTCCACTTCCAGTATTTCACCATGTGGTGACAGATTGTGCAGTCCGGAGACTAGGCAGTCCAGAGGGGAAATATGTGACAGGTTGTGTTGGGTCAAAAAATCCAGAAGGCTTGAAGGCTGGAGTACATATTGACCGTTGATTCCAGAAGATACACATCAAAGGATCATCGAATTTGGGTGAAAGCGTTCCAGGAGGAGGCAAGTGAGGAAAGTTGAGGCTCTCGAAGTGCAGAGTTTCGAAGTGGATCTCGATCGTTGATCATGAAAGAGGATGAGGACTGTTGATCTGGTCTTGGATGGAAGTTAGGAAGCCCTGAAGCTATGGACAAACATTTTTTTAGCTAAGCACATGGTCATGGCCATGGTCATATGCAGATTGAGAGCTGAGGGAAGGAGGGCTAAGGGCTGAATTGGTTTTCTTCGAGACCAAAAAGTGATAAGGAAGGATTTAACTATGGTTTCTAGTCATGGTCACCTGGGAAGGTGGTTTGAAGGAAGTGCCTGCACAGGATTAAATTCTGTGTTAGCCAAGGATAACATGACATTGTTATTTTCAAAGAATGGGGATATGATCTCCATGAACAAAAAAAGAAAGAGACTTGTAGGATGGTTTGGAAATTTTGTTTATCATATGCATAATTATAACAAAATGGTCACTTTCACATTTTGTAGAATTAAGGGGGTTTAAACACATCAACTCACGATGCGTATTTAGGAAATGGAAGAAGGTGAGGGAGCCTCCAGTCATGATAAGGAGGCCGAAGGCTAGAATACCAGAGTTGGTAATGTAGAGACAGAGTCCAATGGATGCAAGGGAAAAGGAGAACAAGAAATGTTAATAGGAATGCTAAGAAGCCTGAATATGGAAGTGCAAAGACATAAAGAAGACAATGCGAGACTGATGAGAGAGAAAATTTAGATAAATGATTGAGTGTTGAATATATTAAATCAGTTGCAGAGACGAATGAAGAAGGGATCAAACTCAAGACAAGAGGAAGAAGGAAGGTGCCATGAAAGAAGGGATGATCGTGGAAGAGCTGGTTATTCCAGAAGTGCTAGAATATCTCATGGAAACCAGTCACCTCCTTACTCAGAAAGAAAGTTTTATGCATCAGATGATCCCGTAAGCAGTCCAGAGGTGTCTCCTGTCAGAAAGCAAAGAAGGAAACATGAGGTAGATAGTTTGCAAGGAGAGATCAGGAAGATCAAGTCACCTTCCTTTGAGGGTGAAAGAGAAAGGGAAGATGATGCCGAAGCATGGTTGCTTGGGCTCAAGAGATATTTTTAGTTGCATAACTATTCATCAAATCTGGAAGCCAGGATTGCCACCTACCATTTACACAGGAAAGTTGCAATGTGGTGGGACCAACTAAAGCAAGTGGAGCACATTAATGAGAGTAGGATCACTTGGAATCAATTCAAGAAGTACTTCCAGAAGGAGTACCTCTCAGAGAGTTTCTATGATAGGAAAATGAAGGACTTCTTTTAACTCAGGTTGGGAAGCATGACTATGGCAGAGTACGAGAAGAAGTTCTTGGGATTGTTAAAGTATGTCAGGTTCATTGGTGATGAGAAAGTGAAAATACATAGATTTCTAAGTCAACTTCCAGCCTTTTATAAGGAAAAGATCAAGTATGATGAGCCCAAGAACTTGTTTGAAGCCATCATGAAGGCTAAATACTTGTATGAGCAAGGGCAGGGAAGAGAATCTTTGCAGAAATCTTGGAAGGACAAGAAAAATTCAAAGTTCGATCAGAGGAGGAAAGGATTCAAACCTTCCTTCCATAGGAATGACCCTAATAGAAATCATCAAGATTAGTATGCTAAGGGGGATTTCAAGAAGGAAGATTCCTTGGGAAAAAAGGGGAAGACTACTAATCCAATGCTAGGGATGTAAGGAACATCACTTGTACAAGGATTGCCCACTGTAATGATCCCAAGCCATTATGCAGGGATCATCACTGTTTTGGTGTCTTTTTAAAACCTTTTTCTGAGTGAGGTATTTCGTCAAACACTTTGCTGATCTACCTTTTAGATGTGTTTATATGTGCGTATGCAAAAAATAACAGAAACAGATAACCATGGAACATACCTCAACCATATGCAATAAGATAGACAAGCCAAAACATCTCAATTCCTCTTTATTCATAAAATAGAGAAACCTGCTACAATGAAGATGCCGATCTGGAATGCTCAACAGATGGCCAAGAAGATAG
>SNQJ01S0073487.1:24393-51941 GCA_010110895.2 Picea sitchensis | reverse complement strand
CAAGAGAATTAGTTACAGATGGGGGACCTCCTTTCACTTCTCATGGTTTTAAAGCCACCCTTCAGAAATATCATATTCAGCATAGAATGACTACAGCATACCACCCCCAGGCCAATGGATAGGTGGAAAGCACAAATAAAGTAATAGAATCCATTCTCATAAAAACAGTGAAGGAAAACAAAAAGGACTGGTCTCACAGGCTCCCTGAAGCATTATGGGCCTACAGAATTACCTGGAGAAATACTACAGGATTCTTTCCCTGTGAATTAGTTTATGGAAAAAGTGTCATCTTTCCTGTGGACCAGGTTGCAATAGCTTAATGAATTGGATGAAAAAATATTAGATGCCATTCATCAAACAACTATGATTCAATAACAAAGATCAAAATGGCATGACAAAACTATAAAAAATAAGCAATTCCAAAAAGGTAATTGGGCCCTACTGTATGATTCTCGTTTTAAAGAATTTCAAGGGAAACTACGTACAAGATGGCTTGGACCTTACAAAGTAGACACTGTTTTCCCCAATGGAACAATAAGGCTCCTCACAATCGATGACTCTAAAACACCGTTACTTGTAAATGGTCATCGGCTTCGTCTGTACCAGCGCCCTATTTCCAAAGAAGATTTTAAGGCCACATGTGTGGCAGACTCTCATTACCTCTTTTTAGAGGGGCGTCCTACCCCTCATTGCAATTAATTATTTTTGAAATTAATTTCCTTAGATTAGATTAGATTAGATTTAGTCTACTAATAATCCATGTCAAGAAATGGCATGTTATAATTGATTTTTGCAGATTCTCGATTAAAGAAAAGGCCTACCAAGGAAGGATGATCTTACTTCAAGAAGAGCCAAGCTTCCCCATTGCTGAAACAACACTGTTTAGCAATTCTTCACATTTTCCCATTGCTGAAACACCATTGTTTAGCAATTTTTCACATTTTTCTTCCATTGTTGAAACACCACTGTTCAACAATTCTTCACATTTTCCCATTGCTGAAACACCACTGTTCAACAATTTTTCACATTTTTCTCCCATTGTTGAAACACCATTGTTTAGCAATTCTTCACATTTTCCCGTTGCCGAAACACCATTGTTCCACAATTCTTCACATTTTCCCATTGCTGAAACACCACTGTTCCACAACTTTTTGCCATTTTCCTCCATTGTTGAAACACCACCATTCAACAATTGTTTCGCCCTTCTTTCTATGGCTGAAACACCACTTCCTCAGCAGTATTCTGCAACATCACCTTCCAGCAAATATTTCTCTATTCTTTCCCTGTTGTTGAAACACCAACTTTTCAGCATTCTCTGTCAATAAGTTTTTGCGCTCTCATACTACATTTTGTCCTTCCAGTAAACAAATCCTTGATACAATTCCTCTAACAAATCAAAAGTCTCTGTCATGGCTACTGCAGAACTATTATGGACAGGCACTGTATTTTGTTTGAAGTACAAATCAAAAGGTAAAGATGAGGTATGTAAACTTTATATGTAAATACAATTGAACTATAGTTAATGAGAAGATCCCAACTCATAATTACCACTCATGTAAAGTCATTATGTCAGTCGTACNATATTGAAATCCTATACCATAATTTCACACGAACTGACCACTGTCATTCTCTTTTTACCATCCTTTCATTGTTTTACCACCATTTGCATGTCTTCACTCAAAAAACTCACTCTGCACAGAAGCAGTTACTCGACTCTTTGACGGTGCATTTTACTAAGCTGTTAGCTATGGGAGGCCCTGTCATACAGTATGAACCCACCACGACAACCCTGTTAGAACTATATCCAGAAGTTCATCAAATTTTTCTACAAGCAAGATGGCTCGATTATTTTCAGAGGCTCCAGGGATTTGATCAACAACAGGTTCTTCAATTTGCTCAAAATCTTCAGGAATATCATTCCATTGTTGAAGGGGTTCGGATTCCAGTTACAGAAGAGGATATAGCACAGGTTCCAGGTCTGCCTACCAATGGCATTCGCTAGTTCAGCCGTAAACATATCATTCTTAATGCCCAACAGGATTTCCTCTTGCCAGGAGAACAAATTGAACCTAAAGGTCGGGGTGTCTGACTTAGCTCATTCCTGCCTCCATGGCCGAAAATTACAAAGTTTGTCAAGAACTACCTTACCTGTGAAGGCCGATACCAGTTAGTCTACCAGTATGATTTTGTCCTCTTATCTCATTTATGGCATGGTAGATTGGTAAACATTCTTTATTATCTGCTCAGATGTCTTAAAAATATGTCGCACTACTGTAAAAGGCTAAAAATCCCGCCCTTTCCCTCACCCATCATCATCTCGCTCAACTTCTTATCCAAAATGGTTTTGCCCAACAAAACCCTCCACTAAACAACCCACCCATAGAACCCCAAGAAGCTGTTGAAATTCCTGAAAATCTTCAGGAACATCAACCACAAAACCCTCCAGACCCTCTGGAAGTACCTAACAGTCCACCTACAGACCCAATCAATCCAATTAACCCCCCTACCATACCAAGCCCGCCCCACATTTTACCAGAATCATCCACTCCTGTCATTCATATTCTTAGCGATGATTCTAAACCAGACAATTCTCCCTATCCCATCATTGAGGAAAATCCCCCATGCAAACGAAAGAAAATTCCTTTCTTTCCATCCTTTTTACAAAAAAAACGAACAAGGGCCTCAGCAAAGGCAGACACTATTACCACTGCCGTAAATCCCCAACCCATCCAGTTAAAACCCCGTGCATCTCCAACCTCCCAAATTCCAGAATCTTTACCTATTCCACCCGCGGGCATTGAAACACAAGAACCAACTACTCATTCAGTAGCTGAAACACAAGAACCAGCTACTCATTTAGTAGCTGAAACACAAGAACCAGCTACTCATCAAGTAGCCGAAACACAAGAACTAGCTACTCATTCAGTAGCTAAAACACAAAAACCAGCTACTCATTCAGTAGCTGAAACACAAGAACTAGCTACTCATTCAGTAGCTAAAACACAAAAACCAGCTACTCATTTAGTAGCTGAAACACAAGAACCAGCTATAGCTTTCACACAAGAACCAACTACAGCTAAAACACAAGAATCAACTGTTGATATTGTTACCGATACATAGGAATCAAATGCTCAGGGTGCTGCAACATTACTTTCTCTACATCAAGAAGATGAAATACAAGAATCAATTGTCAATCCTGTAGCCACTCCAAAAGAACCAGCTAGTGCAGCCGTGACTGTTACACAAGAACCAGTCACCCCTCAACCAGAACCAACAATGGCCTCTGTATTACAAGAAAATGAGTTCCTAAGGTCTGAACTGGAATCCTGCAAGCAAGAGCTATCCATGGCAAAGGAAGCCTACAAGAAGGAACTTAAAGTGTACACCCTAGCTCGCATAGCGACCATGACAAAGGAAAATACAACAGAGAATTCGTGTAGAGAGTATATGTTTAGTCAATGTGGGGACATCTATTATCAAGCAGGCTACAAAGTAATTCAAATTCCAATGCTAGGAGCTTCCCCTGCACCTACAACTTTTGCAGTCAAAGAAGAAAACCCTGTTGTTACACAAGAACCAGCAGGACCTTCCAAAATTAAGACTAAACCCTGGCCTACAACAAATGTCAAATATGAAGCCCCTGCTTTTGTTAATAAAGTTGTACAAACATTGCCTATTGATGAATCTTCCCCACCTAGCCAGATCAATACCCACACCTTTGTGAAACAAGCCACTCAAACCCTACCTCAGCCTACCATTTGCAATGCTGAAACACAAACTCAGCCATGGGATTAGCAGGCAATAATAGACAAATGGAAGAAAGAGTTTGTTGTTACATAGGCCAAAAGCCTACAGGAACACAGACTAATCTGGCTAAACCATATCTATTCAAACTAGGAAACTTTGGAGCAAACACGCCAGGAATCCTGTGCCTATAAGAAACAGAAGAAAGAGGTAAAAGGCAAATTGCTCTTAATATTTGACTTGGCACAAAAGTTGTTGACTAGAAGGAAACCATCCTGCAATTACTCTATGTTCCTCATGGAACGACTTACATGGTTTTAGATCAAATCAATCAAAGAAGGCAAACCCCATGCAATGTTAAATCCAACATATTTTGTTAAAACCTTTGCAGAAGCCTCTGCTATGGATCAACACCTCCTCTGTGAGGTATACTTTCATAATGAGGCCATCCCTGAGAACCGACAGCTTAACCTTAACCCTCTTGTTGGTGACATACAGATTCAGGCACTCACCTCCTTCCTTAACAATCAGATTATATGGTAGGATGACTTCCTAGCTTCCAAGCATAACGAGGATAACCGCATTCTCTGGATACGGCCAGAACCACAAAATGTTGCCATCTTTGTTACAGAGTATTATCAGTTTTTGAATAAACCAGGGATGACTCAACACATTCAGCAACTATAGACAATAGTGCTTCAGGATTGTCAACAGTTCATTAAATCCACAGAGATTTCTGCCCTACAAGCAAATAACATGTTTTGGCAACAATCTACTGAGAAAAGACAGAAACACAATCCATTTAGCCCCACTAATCTTGAGACAACAATCTCCAGGGTACCTAGCTACATCAAGTGTGTTCAGCAATGTGTGGAAAGCTGGATAGGTCATCAGTTTCATTTTTCTATCTTGTGGATGCCAGCAGAGAAATATCAAGTTCATTATAAGTTTCCCAAGAAGGCCGAAATAATAGCTTGGCAAAGGCTACAACGCGTTCAAGGATTCAGATCTCTAACAGACAACACTTTCCACAGCTACTTCTTAAGTAACTTGCACACTCAGAGTCGGTATCCAGATTCTGATTCAAATTGAAGTTGCCTGAGGACATGCAACATTTTAAGTTGGGGGGGATGTTAGGACCCTACAATGTATCTTTTTCCTCACACTTTTTGCTACAATTACATCCTTTCTCCACTCACATTTAAACTTATATTATCACCTTATCCTATCTCTCCAAAGGTATATGACGTCTCTTCTCTTTACTATATGTTTAATCTGTTTTGCATATAATTTTACAGTACTCTCGTATTTAACCGTTGATCAGAAATATATAAGTGCTGAAACAGTTCGAACTACAGATTAGCATTGTTGTTTAAAGGCCTGTTGCTGAAACAGTCAAAGCACGCAAGGTCCATTACTAAAACAGTATGTGGTCTACGATGCTGAAACAACAACTCACACAGGAAGACGCTATTACACTCTCCATGGTCCACGATGCTGAAACAACAACTCACACAGGAAGAAGCTATTACACTCTCTATGGTCTACGATGCTGAAACAACAACCCCTGTTACACTCTCCGTGGTCTACGATGCTAAAACAACAACTCACACAGAAGAAGCTGTTACACTCTCTGTGATCTACGATGCTGAAATAACAATTCCAAAGCTATTACACTAACCACAACAACCGCACCTTGAGCTAGAATTAACCATCGCTATTGCGTAAGACCACGTTGTTGAAACAGTCAGAATGCAAATCCCATTGCTGAAACAGCCCATGATTTGCGATGTTGAAACAACATACAACAACAATAACAAGAAGTTAAATAAGGAAGTTGTTACTCCAGTCGCAACAACAACACCTCACTCAGCACCTTTTCAACTATTGTAATAGCATTCTGTTATGGGAGACCAGGATATCCTACTCTAGTATAGAGATTTGATCTGACTAAGAATAGGATTCAAATGTGCACATGTAATTTGATGATCAAATTGTATCGAGGGGATTCTCCTCTTTAAATAAGAGGAAATCATCATTAGATAGGACCTTCTTCTTGGCTAAGAAAGGATTTACAGAAAAGGACGTGCTTTACTTTAGACATTGTAATATGATATAGTTGACAGATGAATAAAAGATTGTCCTGAGCATTTCTTTCTAGTTCCTCTCATTTCAGGGGAATCTTGTGAGAAGGGAGGGACCATCTTTTTCACAAGATTCACCCATTAGCTTTGTAGTGTGTTAGTATTATTTATGTTCATGCCTTGATTAAATTCTGTTTTGCTGAAACACTACTTTACTGAAATTTGTCTTGCTGAAACTCTGCTTTACTGATTGTTACATTGTTTTCATATGATTCATGCTTGGGTAACTGTTAATCATTCTAGTTAGCAATCTTGTTTGGTGAATTTATGAAAGCGTGATAATCAGGAACAGGTGCTAAAGATTCCTGCTTGGGGAATAGGGTCCTGTTCTCTGTTAGGAGATAGTTATCCTTCAGTGTGTGTCAATCATTTCAATTAGTAATGAGTTCATGAAAGCGTGATAATCAGGGACAGGTGCTGAAGATTCCTACTTGGGGAATAGGGTCCTATTCTCTGTTAAGAGATAGTTAGCCTTCAGTGTGTGTCAATCATTTCAATTAGCAATGAGTTCATGAAAGTGTGATAATTGAAAATAGGTGCTGAAGATTCCTGCTTGGGGAATAGGGTCTTGTTCTCTGTTACAAGATAGTTGGTCTTTCCTTTTGTAGTGTTTTGAAGGATTTCTTTCCTAGGTTGTTATTTCTTAATGTAATCCAGGATTCTTTGGACAATTATTTCTTTAAACTTTGAACTCTGCAATCGGTAGGTTGCTTTCCTGTAATTCTGAGTAGAACTTCAATTTGTTCAAGGAAAAGTGTGATTAATGTATTTTTACTACAACTCTAGATTGCTTTTGAGATTGAACATATATAGTGTGTGATTACCTTTGAAATAAACAGACTTCCCTTGGTTGACAATTTATGTAGCACTTGATTGTTTAGTTAAATAAGCAATTATAGTGACCAACAGGTATCTCTCATTCAATCGGAAGAATAGCTTCCACACCATAGACTAAATGGAAAGGTGTAAACCCAGTAGCAGACTTGACGAATGTCAGGTAAGCCCACAATGCTGAAAACAATATTGTGTGCCAACTTGTTTTGTGAATCCCTATCATTCGTTGGAGCATAGTTATGAGAACTTTGTTGATTGCTTCGACCTGGTCGTTGGCTTGTGGGTAATAGGGCATTGAGTTATCATGGCGAAGACCCAACTTTTCGGTAAGTTTAGACATCATGAAGTTTCTGAAGTGGCTACTGTGATCAGTGATGATAGCTTGGGGAACACCAAAACGAGCTATGACATGATTAAAAATGAATAATGTTGTGGTCTTTCCAGTGTTGTCAAATGTCGGCATCGCCTCAACACATTTTGTAAAGTAATCGATGGCTACAATGATGTAACCATGCCCCCCGGCCGAGTGAGGGTGACATGTCATGAAATCAATCTCGATGTAACTATCAATGGATCTCGACCCCATCAACCGTTGTTGTCATCTCGACCATTCCTGAGTCTACACACGATGTGTTCTTTGAAGGGAACTTAAGCAATATCTCGCCCACTATTCCCCTTGATATATCCGTCAAACCTGGGATTGTCGAAAATGTCCATATCGAAGCTTCGTGTTCTTCTGGTGAAGTTATCACCTATAGATCCCTTTTCAAAGAATTTTGTGACATCTTCGCTTAGAGCTATGAAGAAATGTTGGGTATCGACCCTGAGATTATGATACATGAGATCAAGACATACCCCAACGCTAAACCCGTCTGGAAATGCCTTCGTCCAGTTCACCCATGTAAAGCAGCTGCCATCAAGCTCGAAGTCGAGAAACTTCTTAAAGTCGGATTTGTTTATCTGGTGGCTCTCACAGACTAGGTTTCCAATCTTGTCCTGATTGAAAAGAAACAAGGCACCATTCGTGTATGCGTTGATTATAGGGATATCAAAAAAGCTTGTCCAAAAGACAAATTTCCTACCCCCTTCGTCAATCAAATTGTCGATGACTGCACCGGAAGTGAAATATTCTCTCTCATGGATGGTTTCTCTGGGTATAATCAAATCAACATTGTTCCCAAGGATCAACATAAGACTTCTTTTATTTGTCCTTGGGGTACTTTTGCCTATCAGAAACTTCCTTTCGGTCTCAAGAACATTGGCACAAATTTTCAATGCGCTATGTCTTACACTTTCCATGATATCAAGTGCATCGTTCAACCACATTTGGACTATTTACCCGCTCACTCAATGCACCGATTTGATCACCCAACCCACCTTCGAGCCATTTTCATTCGCTGTCGGTTCTACCGTATACGTTTAAATCCTCATAAGTGTGTTTTCTGCGTGGAATCCGGCTGCCTTCTTGGTTTTATCATTTAGCGTCAAGGGATTCGGGTGGATCCTTTAAAGGTTGAGGCGATCCTTAATCTCCCTCCTCCTTCTACACTTCGCCAGTTACAAAGTTTGTAGGGGAAAGCAAACTTTCTTTGTCGTTTTATCCCAAATTATGCCGAGATAACTCATGGATTTACACGGCTACTCAAAAAGGATTCAGAGTTCGTCTGGGATACCATAGCTAACAATGCTTTTGAAGCATTGAAATTGTCCCTAACGCGTGCTCTGCTTCTCTTTCCCCTCGATTACAGTCGTGATTATTTTCTTTATCTTACTACCTTGGATTACATAATTGGTATGGTTCTCATCCAAGAATATGATGCTAACGACGAAAATGTTATTTACTACTTGAGTCGAAGTGTAACGCCTACTGAAATCAAGTATTTACATGTCAAAAAACTGGCCTTAGCTGTCGTTTAAGCCGTCCAACGCTTCCAACACTATATCCTCTCGCGCAAAACTACAGTGATTTCTCACTGCAACCCTATGCAACACATTCTTACCCATCAATTGCTAGGGGGCAAATACTCCAAATGGATTGTGATTCTCCAGGAGTTTGACTTGGAATTCGAATGCGCCAAGTCCAAGAAGTCCTTAGTTTTTGCTGAGTTGATATCTGACTTTCCCCATTCTGCAATGGAAACAGTAGCAACAGATTCATTACCCGATGAATCTCTTTTCCTTATTAGCACTGATGATCTTTGGTATGGGGATATCATTATATATTTCCAAACCTAGACTTTCCAGCCAACTTTGTCTAGTACTAACCGACGTCGCATACGTTATCAAGCTCGTCAATACATTATCCTCAGGGATACTCTTTATCGTCGGGGGATTGACTCTGTTTTTTGACATTGCTTAATGTTTGACAAAGCCAAGAAAGCTCTGAATGAATGCATTTCTAGAGCATTGTTGGTGGCCAATTCACATTTTTCCACTGTCTTATAAGCTGCCTACACCAATGTTTTGCAAACATTAATTTTTCGTCGCAATTCTCAAATAAACGACACTTTTATTCTTTGCGCCATTTGCGCACTTACCTTCATTTTTGTTTTCACGACTGTAAGCGTGAAAACTTGGTCTTTCGATGTCGCATTAAAATCATTATTGAGTTGTCGTTATTCTTCTTGTCAATATGCCCATTGCGTTTACATTTTACTTACCATTATGCAACTAGCAAAACTTTTTGATCTGTACTCACTGGACATTCTTTGATTGATTGTGTGATTTTGTTTCATTGAGTTTGTGATGCATTGGTGAGTGGATTTATATGTTCTTTGATTTTCTTGGCCATTGGTTTCATAAAAATACATAGGTGTTATGGTTAAAACCTTGATATATATCATTTAATATGACACCTAGTTCATGTGATCAAACGCATTGGCACATTGGTTAATTTCTTGGTATACATAAAATGCGCTGGTACATTGCTCAAACTCTTGATATGAATTATTCTATACAACGCATGTCACATAGTCAAAACATTGGCATTGATTTCAATTTATTTGTTTGGTTTTGAAACTATGGCATAACTATGATGGCGCGAATGGTTTATCCACTTACCAAAGAATTTGATTGAGTGAAGTGGCATAGTTATAACACATGGGAATTGTGATTTGTATAGTTGAAAGCACCGGCGGTTGTACCATTGGTAATGACTATTCTGCATGGCCAAAAAATAGCTCCACCACCTTCGCACAATGTCATTAATGATTGCCCCTATCCCTGTTTCACCTTTGTTAGCTCGGGTAAGCTTTTGGGCATTTTGTTCCTGTATATGTTGCATTCAAACCTTGGCTCGTACACCATGGGCTCTTCCCCATGGCACCAGTGGTGCGAATTGAGCCGAACAGTAGCCAAGCCTTGCTACTGTTCGACAACGCTCGGAAAGACTTAGAGGATAGTGGTTGGCTCACCTTTGTACAACGGTTTGAGGGTTTTAATCTATTTTGTTGCACAGCAGTTTGCCCTGACTTTTGATGGTTGTAGAGCCAAGGTAGGTGACATTCAGTTGGAAATCAGTGAAGAGTTCATTAGCTCTGCCACCAGGTTAGCAGCCACGGGCCATCGATGGTTCAAAAACTCTAAAGTGGAGGAGGTTCCATGGCCATTACTCTTCGTCTCATGCAAGGTTACATCCTGTGACAGAAGTATGCTGATTTCTATGCTTAAACCAAGATGGCATGATCTTTTGATGGTGGTTAAACAATTTGTGACCTTTGAGGGTCGATACGGACTGGTTTTCCTTTATCACCTTTGACTGTTAATGAATTTTATGGGTTACCCATTGAATATGCCTTTTTACTTCCAGCGTATCCTCTATAAAATGTCAAAAAGGTTTAAACGAGAAAAGGTCGATAGTAGCCTGTTCCACCATGGCCTAATCAAACTCGTCGTTGTTCATCACTTAAATCTCCACGGTGATAGTTGGCAAGCTTTTATTTCTCGGAATGGTTTTGTTGATGCAGAGCCCATCCAAGTTGACAAGCCTATGGTTAGTGGAACCAAGGTCGAGCCACCCGTGCCCTTTCATGTCCTACTGCCCTCTCCTAAACCCTTGGTTGACCCTGATATTGACTTACCTGACGTTATAACTAAGAAGGTTGAGGCTATAAAAAATCCTGTGAGCAAAAAGGTCAAGGGAAACCCTACTGTTGATGGCAAAGGTAAAAAGAACGCTCGGCTTATCTCAAGAATTTCTAGGAATAAGCCTAAATCTAGTGCTAAGCAGAAGCCCATAGTCCTTAGTGAGGATTCAGACTCTGACATCGAACGCTTCCTGGCTAGTGACTACCCTTACTCCCAAGGCTTGTGCATCGAGCCACCCTATGACTTCGTTTCTAATCTACCCCCTTGCCTAAGGAACAATCCCAGTTACCCAGGGATCAAGCTACCTAATGAAACCCTCAGCAATGTAACCAAACTCTCACTTGCATTTTCGAAGCCTGGACAGTCGTCATGTGACCAATGTAATGTGTGGTTGGAACGATACTATACAGACGTTCCCTTACTTCAATCGAAAATCAAATCGCTGGAGAACCAAGTTACAATGTTGACAAGCCAAAGGGACAAGCTTCAAGCAAATGATAGGAAGCAGAAAACCACTGGTTCTATCATATTTAGGAATGTTGAATCAGTTATAGCCGTTGTCAATTCCAAAATGTCATGATCAATCTGTCTTCTCGTCATCCAGGTATGAATTTAAGTATCAATTTCGTTTTGTGAATTGCTCGGATTAATATAATGATGTGAGTTTGGTTTTCAAATAGCTCTGTCTATCATTCGAAATGGCTCTGTCATAATGTTGTTCATCCTATACATTGTTTTCGTTTTGATAAAATTAAATGAAGTTTTGATTTGGATACACGATTTGCTCATTCCCAGTTTAGCGATTGATTGGTTTTCGTTGGATTTGATTCGATTGTTTGTTGGTATGAGTTAACGAAATTAATGGTTCTCTTTCGATTGGATTTGTTTGTATCTAATCTGAATAGAAGGTTTTCATGCTAAAATTAGAGCATGGTCATTTTTTGATTTAGTATAATTTCGTTATGGTTAGATTATATCAGCTCTAATTTAGTTTGTATGTTGTGATTTTGGAGCGACTTCATGAATTTGAATTGATGTGATGTAATCTTCTAAATCAGGAATACAACTCTGTTCAACTCTGATTTGGAAAAGACGACTCTGTTTTGTATGGAAACGATATTCTCATTACAGCCTGTGCAAAACACATCTATGCCCGAATCATGGAACGGTTTTTATTCACAACGACTATGTTAAACTCCAACTGTTCGATTTTCTCTTCTCTTGATTGGATTGTTGTGTATCTTCAGTTAGTACGATTGTGTTTATGGGTTGGATTCATATTGAAGATAGACTTGAGACTGCTCTGTTTGATTTTAATTTTCAAGTCGACTTTGTTAACTCGGATCGATATGTGTTACCTCCGTTGAATTCGTATGAGAAGATTTGGTTTATAATTCGTTTTGAAGTAAATTCGAATAATAATTTCGCTCAATGTCAATTGGTTTTTGTTTGCCCCAATTAGCAATAACAAGTGATTAGACAACTATTACAGATCCTGTTATGATTTCATTTGAGATAATTTACACACCAGTTTTGATTTGATTCGCTAATGACATGGATCGTTGGTTTATGTTAATACAACTATATCCATTTTAAAATGATCTTACTGTTTTCGTACGGATTCGATCGTGTTTCCTGTTGATAAGGTAGCATAAACGATTGCCTATGATTTGTTTAACTATATCAATTTCAATTTGATATGAAACGATTTCATTACTATTCGATACGATTTTGTATACCTGAATTGGTAACGAATTACACAGAGTATAGCTATCCAGTTTATCGTTTGATTTAGTTTGTTCAGATTGCATACAAGTGTCGATTTGAATAAGGCTTTTAGTAATCAAATATCTTTTGATAGTTTGAATGTATTTTCAAAGATTTTAATTGATTTTAATGTTGATTCTGTGTCTGATTTAGACCAGCTACAGAATCGCAAGATTCTGTAGCTAGTCTATAGAATTAGATTTTTATCATTTTTATCAACAAAACATCCTCCTAACTTGTCCATTTTTTACCCTTTTCAGGTACATCCGAATTTCATTGGACATGCTGGACAGTCTAGGAGATATTTGTGTGATTTAGTTTTTATTTTAGGTTCCTAGTTTAGTCAGACTTGGGATATAATCCCAGATTTTCTGTAAACAGTTTTGATAACTTCCACAGGGATGTTTTACCCTGTGGAAGGTCTTTAAATACTTATTATTTTTTGTAATAAGGGGCATCCTCACTTGTGGGAGAACTAGGCTATGGATTTCTAATACAAACTGAGACAAGAGTTGATGTTTTGCTACAGCTTTCGCTTTTGACATATCAATCTTTTTTTTCAAGTTTATGCATGTCATTTGCAGTTGATTATAGACTACTTTAGCTATCATAATATGTTGCAGAATGATATGATTTAATTAATGTGTTATCCATATCTGATTTCTTTTATTACTTAAAAAATACAGCAATTACTTTGTTTCAGTTAATGAATCATAGATTTCTCTTCTTCGTTAATTGAATCATTTCGTATAGATCTTTGCATACAGGTTTATCTAACTGTGAAGATTTATAAATCATAAGATTGATGTAATTTTTATGTCTTGTTTGTCTTGTAATCATATTTGAAGAGCACTGCAGCTTTCTGTTTACAAGAAGTGCCTGGATAATTTGGTGCGGGTTTCTCCCTCCGATCAGCTAAGACGATCATTTCATACAGGACAAACCTGGAAGCGTTTCTCTAGGTCAGTTTGTTATTTGTTTGTTTGGTTAATTTATTATTATAATATTAGTAGTTTAGTTAGATATATGTTTAGTTAGATTTGTAGTTAGATTAGTTTATTAGTTGTTTAGTTTAGTTAGTTTTTGTTTTATTTCTTGTTCATGAAATTATAAAATCAACAAAAAATATCTCTCTCTGTCTTAAGGTAGAATATAAATGAGTTTTTTCAGGTTTCATTTAAATATGTAAATTGTAGATATGGTACATTTTGTGAATAAGTTTTATTTCCATTAGTAGTTAGATATTTAAATTAGTTAGAGTTAATATACTATTAGATAGTAGATTGTATAGATTAGAATAGTTAGATTTGTTTAGTTTGTTTTAATAGTTATTTTTAGTTAGATTAGTTAGTTTAGAGTAGTTTTCTTTTTTTTTGTTTTTTTAGGACTTAGATCGGCTAATGGAGCCGCTAAACCCGTCAGGGTGGTTCATCCCAAATGGCTTGGGTTATTAGACAACCTTGGACCAGTTCCACGCTCCCAGTTGATGGACGGTCATTTTCGCCCATCAACAAATAGCGCTAGAAGGAGGGCCTGAAATTAATTAATGGAACGAGGCGGTCGCAAGACTCCTCCACCACCTAATCGCTCACCTATAGTGACTAGAAGCCATTCGAATGATAATATTCCCCTTCAAACAACAACCACTTCAACCAACGATCCATAGATCACAGTTGAGCCAGCAACCCCTAATCCTACAGGTGGTGACATACAAGAGATTATCTGTCAATCTCTTATAAAAACACATAGTGCCTTAGCCCGTTTGAGGCAACCTAACCGTCCGTGGGGACAACCTTTGGACTTATATGATATCAGAGAACAATTAGGAGGCACTGATCTCACTGTGAATCCTACAGATCCAATCTTAACTCCTACTGCAGGAGGATCTGGGATACCCCCTTGACCACCTCCATCATCTCCTTCCTCTTCTGGAGAAGATTCCTTTGACGAAGGAAATTCCCCTTCTCAGCCTTCCACACCCACTACCCCAATGGAAAATCAGAACAACCTTGCTAGACCTTGGCTCGACCAGGATGCCATAGCTGTACCTGGAGCTCAACATCCTTTACCTAAACATCTGGAGAAATGGCTTCCCAAGTTTGATCCTGACTCAAAACAGATCGTTGAAGATCACATTAAAAAGTTTATGTTATCCATAAGACTCCATAATGTCGAACATGAAGACGTTGTCTCTAGGTTGTTCCCCTATACTTTCGAGGGCAATGCATCCACATGGTACTTTGCCCAACAACCCCATACCATCATGTCTTGGGAAAAATTTGAGTCATGCTTTTTGGAAAAGTTCGGAGACGGTAAGCCTCCAGAAGTCCTAGTCATGGACCTTTCTAGCTTAAGAATGAACCCAAAAGAAAATGTTAAATACTTTAATCAAAGATTCTTAACACTTAAAAATCGAATCCCTACGGATTCCATGCCCGCCGAGAATCTTATAATAGCATACTACACTAAAGATTTGCATCAAAGTATAGCTATTTGGGTTAAACGATCTAAGAAAGCCACGTTGTTAGAAGCCTTTGAGGAGGCCAGCCAGATTGAAAAGGACATACTTAGTCTTAAAGACTCTACTAGCAACGAAACAGAGACTAGTTCTTCTTCCAAAAAGAAGATTGAAATCCTCCCCAGACCCACTCAAAGTAAAACACAAGCTGAAAGCTCTGATCTAGAAAACTTAACTAAAGTTGTTCAAAAACTGTCAAATCAAGTTATAGACTTAAAAAGGACAACCAAAGAAGCTTCCTCGAGCAAAGGACCCTACAAGCCCCCATTCCGGAAGCCTTTTCCTACCAACTGACCTAATCCAACCACTGAAGGCCTTAATCTAGAAAGTCTGCAATGCGCCCTTCAAACAATTCTAGAAGCCCAAGATAACTTGATGCCTCCTGAGATTCCTGAGGAGGTAGTTGAACAAGAGATAGTTCAAGAAGAAGAGTCTTCTCTAAGCATTTTTGGACACTTCTCGGATAGCATCTTTCAAGCTAACTTCAAGACGGTGCATCCCTATAATACCAGGAGTAAGACAACAAACAAACCCTCTTCCGAAGACACTAAACGTCACCTCCAAAGCAATCTAAATCAACTGAGACTAAATAGAGTAATGTGAACCCCAACTTAGATTATGATGTAGTTAAAGATCTTAAAAAGTTGAGAGCTAACATTTCTGTTTATGAGTTGTTGAAATTTCCATTTCTACTACAAAAAATGTTACAGAATATCTCAGAGAATGGGAAAAATGGTAATTCTAATGGTAACAAGGTTGTGCAGAGCAAAGTTCCTCAGAATACTTCCACTAAAAACAATCCTGATCCTCAAGATAAAGGAAGCCTTCCTATAAATAATGTAAATAATGTAAATAATGTAGATAAAGTAGCTTTAGAAACTGCGAGTAAAAAGCCACAAGCTACCACTCTTAGCACTCACAAAAATGTACCTCCATTTTTATTGACATTCGAAATCTTTAATAGAAACGTGCATAATTGTATGGTAGACTCAGGGGCATAATCCAATGTGATGTCGTGGTCTGTATGCCAAAATATTAATGTCGAAGTCGAACCATCTACTTTAAAAATCATACAACTTGATCGGACAAATGTTAAAGTTATAGGCAAACTAAAGAATGTGCTTATTAGATTATCGTCTAATCCCAAGGTTCATCAAGTCATTGATATAATTGTTGTGGATATTCCAAAAGTGTATGGTCTGTTTTTAAGCAGGGACTGGTCGGAGCAGCTACATGGCTATTTCGCGATAGATTGGTCTCACCTATGGCTTCCAGACAACGGCAAGCCTAACAAGATCAAGGTAAATCGTGAATGCTACCTTAAGTTCATGGTCACAGATTTGAACAATCCCAACGAACCATTTACACCTTCTGTTGATTCACCCGAAGTACAAGGGATGGACACCTTTTTCGGCAACTTCATGGCCGAAGCTTCAGCTATCACCAATCCAGAACAACAGTCTGAGATTGTAGCATATGTGCAGCCAACAACTTTCACGCAACGGTCTCATGTACCCGATGGAAATCAAATTTGGTCTCTTTATTTCGACGGGTCAAAGTCCAAAGAAGGAGCTAGTGTAGGCTGTGTCATTATCGATCCAGCAGGTAACAAAACATTGATTGCATGTAGGTTAGAATTTGAATGTACTAATAACACTGCAGAATATGAGGCTTTACTGCAAGGTCTCAGAAAATCTTCGGATATGAACATTCAAAATTTAATCGTCTTTGGCAACTCTGAAATAGTGGTTAGACAGGTAAGAGATTCTATCCACTGTCTATCTCCGCATCTCAAAATCTACCAATCTGAGGTATGGAATTTAATGAACAAATTTTCTTCTTTCAATATAAATTCTATTCCTAGATTGAATAACTTTGAAGTAGATTTATTAGCTAATGTAGCTTCTAAACTCCTTCCTATAGAAGGCTTGTCCCCAGATGCATTCTCTGTCGAACTGTTGTTCTGGCCATCTGTTCCTGACAACATCGCAAACTGGAGAGTCTTTGACGATGATCAACAGATTATCAACTTTCTGCACATGGAAGAAAATTTTCAAGGCGCGGTGATAGACGAACACACACACAACGACAATTTGCGCGATTTCACGGTAATACTAGATCCGAGAACTCTTGAATCTTCATCGGACATGGTAAACTCGATCCCTAAATCTATAGTTAGATTAGAGAAGTTTTATGAACTTCAAGATAAATTTAAAAAGACGGTCAACTGTAAAACCAATAGTTCCTCGTTATCTTATGAAAAGGTTAACTTAGGAACTAAGGACAATCCGCAGTGCATTCATCTAGGGGTAGGATGTTCTTAGAAAGAAAAAGTTGCATTCATTAAATTGTTCAGAGAATTTAAAGATGTCTTTGCATGGACGTATGATGACCTTAAAACTTTCGACCCTAATATCATACAACATGTCATTCCTATGAAGCCCCAAACCTTACCCTTTCAACAAAAACTGAGGAAAATGCATCCTAAGCTCGAACCGACCGTTCAAAAAGAATTGAATAAGCTCCTAAATGCTAAGATAATTTTTCCTGTTAGACACACTCAATGGGTTTTTAACCTTTTCCCAGTCTAGAAGAAAAGTGGGGAAATCCGACTCTGCGTCGATTTCCAAAACCTTAATAGAGCGTCTGATAAAGACAACTATCCTGTCCCACCCATGGAACATATATTTCAATAGGTATCTGGTTCTGAGAGGCTATCCTTACTGGATGGTTTCTCGGGGTACAACCAAGTCCTGATGTCTCCACCAGACCAACTTAAAACTACCTTCCGTACCCCGTGGGGCACTTATGCTTATCGAAAAATGAGCTTTGGATTGATTAATGTTGGTGCCACTTTTTAGAGAGCAATGGACATTGCTTTCTGAGGCTTAATCAATCAGTCCATCATAGTTTACTTAGATGATGTGACTGTATTTTCTAAAAACAAAAATGATCATCTAGCTCACTTACGAGCTGTTCTACAACGATGTAGTAAATACGGCATCTCCTTGAATCCTAAAAAATCCATCTTTGCAGTAGAACAGGGTAAACTCCTAGGGTTTATTTTGTCAAGCGAAGGGATGATTATCGACCCCGAAAGGACTCAAGTCATTGCGAAACTTCCCCCTCCTACATCCAAAAAATCTATGCAGTCTTTCTTAGGCTAGATTAACTTTGTGAGAAGATTTGTCCCCAGCTTCTCTGAAACGGTCAGACCCTTGCAGAACCTAATTAAGAAAGACACCCAATATCATTGGGGACCCCTAGAAAATCAAGCTTTTAATGCAATAAAGAAGGCCATAATAGACGCTCCATCTCTCATGAGCCCAGATTTTTCTCAAGACTTTACACTCTACACTTTTGCTTCTGACCGTTCCTATGCCGCCATCCTAACCTAGAAGAATGACGAAAACAATGAAGTACCCATTGCCTTTATGAGCTCTACTTTCAAAGGCACTGAACTTAATTACCCAGTGGTAGATCGACAAGCCTATGTTGTTTTCAAAGCAGTCAAACACTTCCGGTCCTATCTTTTGAAGTCAAGGATGAAAGTCATTGTCCCCTACCCAGCCGTCAGGAACTTGTTAGTGCAGAAGGAACTAGGTGAAAAGAGAGCTAACTGGGTCACCTCCTTGCAGGATTACAAATTAGAAATTACCCCAGCTCAGATAGTGAGAGGCCAAGGGTTATGCAAGTTAGTTGTTGATTCAGCAGTAGGACAGCAAGAAGAAAGCGATACGTCAAACCTAGGACAAAATGATCAAAATCTAATCTGTTGCGCACAAAACCCTGTCAGTCCTTGGTACGACAATATAAGATTCTGTCTTGAACATGGGTTAGCCACGTGTCACCTGGATCCCTCTAAAAGAAGAGCGTTGAGATTAAAGTCTGCCTCCTTTCATCTGGTTAATGGCATCTTGTTTCATCAAAGTTTTGACGGCGTACTAATGTGTTGTCTTGAAAAAGACGAAGCAGAAAAAGTCTTGCTAGAGTTGCACGCAGGAGAAGTTGGTGGTCATTTTGGTGGTGACACCACTGCTCATAAGGTTTTAAGAGTCGGTCATTACTGGCCCACACTTTTTAGAGACGCCCATGCCTTGTGTCGTAAATGTATCATTTGTCAAAAATCATCAGGGCGGTTACAAAAACCAGCCTTTCCTTTGCAGCCCATTTCAGTAGATTCTCCTTTTCAGCAGTGGGGCCTTGATATCATAGGTCCAATCAATCCTCCGTCCTCACAACAACACAAGTTTATTGTGACAGCCACAGATTACTTTACCCGACAGTCTGAAGCTGCCACGTTAAGAACTGTCAACACCAGCCAGGTAATTGCCTTTCTAAACTCGAATATTATCACTCGTTTTGGTATCCCTGATTGTTTAGTATTCAATAGTGCTTCTTACTTTTCCTCTCTTGAGATGAGCAAGTTCGCTTTGGAAAAATGAATTAAATTGAAGTATTCTACTAGCTATTACCCTCAGGGCAACGGATTGGCAGAATCGACAAACAAGAACTTGATTAAAATCATCAAGAGAATGGTGGTCGAAAATCACAAGAATTAGCACAATGCATTGTTAAACGTGTTGTGGGATGATAGGGTAATGCCAAAATATGTTGTAGGTAACTCCCCCTTTTTTCTCGTTTATGGCAGAGAAACAATTCTGCCACCTCACATTCTTCTTCCTTCGCTACAGTTGTCACAGAAAATCCAAGAAGAAGATTTTCCCCCTTTAGAAAACTGAATTAATGCTTTGATGAAGCTAGAAGAGGTAAGAGCCCAAGCTAAACGTAAGTTAGATCAGCATCAACTATTGGTTAAAATATGGTTTGATTCTAACTCTTCTTCTGATAGGAATTTCGAAGTAGGTGATCTCGTCTTGAAATGGGACAAACCGCATGAGGGAAAGGGAGAGCACACTAAATTTCAAAACTTATGGCTTGGACCGTTTTTAATTACTGAAAAGTTGGGTCCCAGTTCTTTTCGATTGTAGAATCTTGAGGGGAAGCTTGACACCTACCTGGTGAATGGCCAAGCATTGAAAAGATACTTTGCTTGATTGACAACCCTTGTATATTATGTACATATTTTGCTTATGTTTTCTTTTTCCTTTGCTTTGTTGTTTTTTATTTTTCCTTTGAATTTATCAGCTTGTGTTTTCTGAAATACACATACATGTATATTGAGCTATTCAGACAAAGAAAACAAAAAATTCCTTCGCTAAAATAAATGCTAAGAAAATTGCATAAACATCAATAGTATATTTCTCAAATTTATATCTGTGTTGGCAATAGTCTGTTGTTTGAAAGAAGATGACTGATTTCGATCTCTGAGTAAAGCTTGTCATGATCATCTATTATCTTTTTACGCTATCCCTATTCCATAAGGGAATGACTCAGAGGATGTCTCCCTGTCTTAGGAAGTTCTTTTTGTAAATGAAACATCTCTGGATCTAAATAAAGGACAGTTCTAAAAAATTCTGATGAGGTCTGAAAAAATATGTTAAACTATCATGATTTTCAGCGTCACCCCGCTCGACCATATATCTTTGAAAAAAAAAACAAAATAAATTATTAATAAGAGTTGTGGGAAGTGCTTGTAAACCCATCGGGATGCTAAACAGGTCTACTGGCAGCGGGTAAATGCATGCATGATGCCAAGACAACTTCGTCGGGGTACTGAAAAGGCCCACTGACAGCGAAGCAATGTTGGGTATATGAAAATTTGCAAATAAGAAACCTCTTTAATGTCCTTTATTTTGATCTAGAACTTCTTGGCAGGATACAGATGTCAGAGTGGGTTAAATGGAAACCCTGTCGAGGCTATGGACGCCTGCTGGCAGTAGTGGCTCTGTCAATAGTATTGGAGATTTTATCTTTAATATAGTGACTTGCTGGTCTTAGGGTTGTTATCTGTTTTCATATTTTAAAACACTAATGGAATAGTTGGTTAATGATGATGTTTATACGATTTTCTGGTTGTTGTTTTTGAGTTGGAATTATCTTTGTTGTCCTAATCTGAACTTGTCCTTTTGGCAGAGATAACTGCTTCTACCAGTGTGTCGCCATTGTTGGCAGCTAATTCACATTTTTCCACTGTCTTATAAGCTGCCTACACCAATGTTTTGCAAGCATTAATTTTTCGTCGCAATTCTCAAATAAACGACACTTTTATTCTTTGCGTCATTTGCGCACTTACCTTCATTTTTGTTTTCACGACTGTAAGCGTGAAAACTTGGTCTTTCGAAGTCGCATTAAAATCATTATTGAGTTGTCGTTATTCTTCTTGTCGATATGCCCATTGTGTTTACATTTTACTTACCATTATGCAGTTGGCAAAACTTTTTGATCTGTACTCATTGGACATTCTTTGATTGATTGTGTGATTTTGTTTCATTGAGTTTGTGATGCATTGGCGAGTGGATTTATATGTTCTTTGATTTTCTTGACCATTGGCTTCATAAAAATACATAGGTGCTATGGTTAAAACATTGATATATATCATTTAATATGACACCTAGTTCATGTGATCAAACGCATTGGCACATTGGTTAATTTCTTGGTATACATAAAACGCACTGGTACATTGCTCAAACTCTTGATATGAATTATTCTATACAACGCATGTCACATAGTCAAAACATTGGCATTGATTTCGATTTATTTGTTTGGCTTTGAAACTATGGCATAACTTTGATAGCGCGAATGGTTTATCTACTTACCAAAGAATTTGATTGAGTGAAGTGGCATAGTTATAACACATGTGCATTGTGATTTGTATAGTTGAAAGCGTCGGTGGTTGTACCATTGGTAATGACTATTCTGCATGGCCAGCAAATAGCTCCACCACCTTCACACGATGTCACTAATGATTGCTCCTATCCCTATTTCACCTTTGTTAGCTCAGGTAAGCTTTCGGGCGTTTTGTTCCTGTGTATGTTGTATTCAAACCCTGGCTCGTACACCGTGGGATCTTCTCCATGGCACCAGTGGTGCGAATTGAGCCGAACAGTAGCCAATCCTTCCTATTGTTCGACAATGCCCAAAAAGACTTAGAGGATAGTGGTTGGCTCACCCTTGTACAATAGTTTGAGGGTTTTAATCTATTTTGTTGCACAGTAGTTTGCCCTGACTTTTGATGGCTATAGAGCCAAGGTAGGTGACATTCAGTTGGAAATCAGTGAAGAGTTCATTAGCTCTACCACCAGTTTAGCAACCACGGGCCAGCGATGGTTCAAAAGTTCTAAAGTGGAGGAGGTGCCATGGCCACTACTCTTCGTCCCACACAAGGTTACATCCTGTGACAGAGGTATGCTGATTTCTACACTTAAACCAAGATGGCATGATATTTTGATGGTGGTTAAACAATTTGTGACCTCTGAGGGTCGATACAGACTGGTTTTTCTTTATCACCTTCGATTGTTAATGAATTTTATGGGTTACCCATTGAATATGCCTTTTTACTTCCAGCGTAGCGTCTATAAAATTTCAAAAAGGTTTAAACAAGAAAAGGCCAATAGTAGCCTGTCCCACCATGGCCTAATCAGACTCATCATTGTTCATCACTTAAATCTCCACGGTGATAGTTGGCAAGATTTTATTTCTCGAAATGGTTTTGCTGATGCAGAGCCCGTCCAAGTTGACAAGATTATGGTTAGTGGAACCAAGCTCAAGCCACCCATGCCCTTCTATGTCCTACTGTCCTCTCCTAAACCCTCGGTTGACCCTGATATTGACTTACCCAACGTTATAACTGAGAAGGCTGAGGCTATAAAAAGGCCTGTGAGAAAAAAGGTCAAGGGAAACCCTACTGTTGATGGCAAAGGTAAAAAGAACGCTCGGCTTATCTCAAGAATGGCTAGGAATAAGCCTAAACCTAGTGCTGAGCAGAAGCCCATAGTCCTTAGTGAGGATTCGGACTCTGACATCGAACACTTCCTGGCTAGTGAGTACCCTTACTCCCAAGGCTTGTGTGCCAAGCCACCCTATGACTTCATTTCTAATCTACCCCCTTGCCTAAGGAACAATCCCATTTACCCAGGGATCAAGCTACCTAATGAAACCCTCGGTAATGTAACCAAACCCTCACTTGCATTTTCAAAGCCTGGACAGTCATCATGTGACCAATGTAATGTGTGGTTGGAACGATACTATACAGACATTCCCTTCAATCAAAAATCAAATCACTGGAGAACCAAGTTACAGTGTTGACAAGCCAAAGGGACAAGCTTCAAGCAAATGATAGGAAGCAGAAAACCACTGGTTCCATCATATTTAGGAATGTTGAATCGGCTACAGCCGTTGTCAATTCCAAAATGTCATGATCAAGATGTCTTCTCGTCATCCAGGTATGAATTTAAGTATCAATTTCATTTTGTGAATTGCTCGGATTAATATAATGATGTGAGTTTGGTTTTCAAATAGCTCTGTCTATCATTCGAAATGGCTCTGTCATAATGTTGTTCATCCTATACATTGTTTTTGTTTTGCTAAAATTAAATGAAGTTTTGATTTGGATACACGATTTGCTCATTCCCAGTTTAGCGATTGATTGGTTTTCGTTGGATTTGATTCGATTATTTGTTGGTATGAGTTAACGAAATTAATTGTTTGCTTTCGATTGGATTTGTTTGTATCTAATCTGAATAGAAGGTTTTCATGCTAAAATTAGAGCACGATCAGTTTTTGATTTAGTATAATTTCATTATGGTTAGATTATATCGGCTCTAATTTAGTTTGTATGCTGTGATTTTGGAACGACTTTGTGAATTTGAATTGATGTGATGTAATCTTCTAAATCAGGAATACAACTCTGTTCGACTTCGATTTGGAAAGGACGACTCTGTTTTGTATGGAAACGATATTCTCATTTAAGCCTGTGCAAAACACATCTATGCCCGAATCATGGAATGGTTTTGATTCACAACGACTATGTTAAACTCCAACTGTTCAATTCACTCTTCTCTTGATTGGATTGTTGTGTATCTTCAGTTAGTACGATTGTGTTTATGGGTTGGATTCATATCGAAGATAGACTTGAGACTGCTATGTTTGATTTTAATTTTCAAAACGACTTTGTTAACTCAGATCAATATGTGTTACCTCCATTGAATTCGTATGAGAAGATTTGGTTTATAATTCGTTTTGAAATAAATTTGAATAATAATTTCGCTCAATGTCAATCGGTTTTGTTTGCCCCAATTAGCAATAACAAGTGATTAGACAACTATTACAGATCCTGTTATGATTTCATTTGAGATAATTTACACACCAGTTTTGATTTGATTCGCTAATGACATGGATCGTTGGTTTATGTTAATACAACTATATCCATTTGAAAATGATCTTGTTGTTTTCGTATGGATTCGTTCGTGTTTCCTGTTGATAAGGCAGCATAAACGATTGCCTATGATTTGCTTAACTGTATCAATTTCAATTTGATATGAAACGATTTCATTACTATTCGATACGATTTTGTATACCTGAATTGGTAACGAATTACACAGAGTATAGCTATCCAGTTTATCATTTGATTTAGTTTGTTCAGATTGCATACAAGTGTCGATTTGAATAATGCTTTTAGTAATCAAATATCTTTTGATAGTTTGAATGTATTTCCAAAGATTTGAATTGATTTTAATGTTGATTCTGTGTCTGATTTAGACCAGCTACAGAATCGCAAGATTCTATAACTAGTCTATAGAATTAGATTTTTATCATTTTTATCAACAAAACATCATCCTAACTTGTCCATTTTTTACCCTTTTTAGGTACATCCGAATTGCATTGGACATGCTGGATAGTCTAGGAGATATTTGTGTGATTTAGTTTTTATTTTAGGTTCCTAGTTTAGTCAGACTTGGGATATCATCCCAGATTTTCTGTAAATAGTTTTGATAACTTCCACAGGGATGTTTTACCCTGTGGAAGGTCTTTAAATACTTATTATTATTTGTAATAAGGGGCATCCTCACTTGTGGGAGAACTAGGCTATGGATTTCTAATACAAACTGAGACAAGAGTTGATGTTTTGCTACATCTTTCACTTTCGACATATCAATCTTTTGTTTCAAGTTTATGCATGTCGTTTGCAGTTGATTATAGACTACTTTAACTATCATAATTTATTGTAGAATGATATGATTTAATTAATGTGTTATCCATATCTGATTTCTTTCATTACTTAAAAAATACAACAATTACTTTGTTTCAGTTAATGAATCACAGATTTCTCTTCTTCGTTAATTGAATCATTTCATATAGATCTTTGCATACAAGTTTATCTAACTGTGAAGATTTATAAATCATAAGATTGTTGTAATTTTTATGTCTTGTTTATCCTGTAATCATATTTGAAGAGCACTACAGCTTTCTGTTTACAAGGAGCGCCTGGATAATTCGGTGTGGGTTTCTCCCTCCAATCAGCTAAGACGATAATTTCATACAGGACAAACCTGGAAGCGTTTCTCCAGGTCAGTTTGTTATTTGTTTGTTTGGTTAATTTATTAGTATAATATTAGTAGTTTAGATAGATATATGTTTAGTTAGATTTGTAGTTAGATTAATATATTAGTTGTTTAGTTTAGTTAGTTTTTGTTTTATTTCTTGTTCATGAAATTATAAAATCAACAAAAAATATCTCTCTCTGTCTTAGGGCAGAATATAAATGAGTTTTTTCAGGTTTCATTTAAATCTGTAGATTGTATATATTGTACATTTTGTGAATAAGTTTTATTTCCGTTAGTAGTTAGATATTTAAATTAGTTAGAGTTAATATAGTATTAGATAGTAGATTGTATAGATTAGAATAGTTAGATTTGTTTAGTTTGTTTTAATAGTTATTTTTAGTTAGATTAGTTAGTTTAGAGTAGTTTTCTTTTTTTTTGTTTTCTTAGGACTTAGATCGGATAATGGAGCCGCTAAACCCGTCAGGGTGGTTCATCCCAAATGGCTTGGGTTATTAGACAACCCTAGACCGGTTCCAGTCTCCCAGTTGATGGACGGTCATTTTCGCCCGTCAACAAGCATGTGGTGGTCATATGTATGGGGATGCTACTACCTAGAAGATCTTATGAGCAGGGTATTTTTGGCCTTCTTTGTTTAACAAATGCATAACCATCATTCAAAAATGCCATGCTTGCTAGACCTATAATCAAAAGATACAGTCACATCCTGCTCCTCTTCACCCTGTGGTCTCAGTTGGTCCTTTTGCGAAATGGGGCATCGATTTCATGACATGTCACCCTCACTCGACCAGGGGGAATGGTTACATCATTGTAGCTATCGATTACTTTACAAAATGGGCCGAGGCGATGCTGACATTTGACAACACTGGAAAGACCGCAACATTATTCATTTTTAATCACGTCATAACTCGTTTTGGTGTTCCCCAAGCTATCGTCACTGATCACGGTAGCCACTTCAGAAACTTCATGATGTCCAAACTTACTGAAAAGTTGGGTCTTCACCATGATAACTCAATGCCCTATTACCCACAAGCCAATGGCCAGGTCAAAGCAATCAACAAAGTTCTCATAACTATGCTCTGAAAAATGATAGGGATTCACAAAACAAGTTGGCACACAATGTTGTTTTCAACATTGTGGGCTTACCGGACATCCATCAAGTCTGCTACTGGGTTTACACCTTTCCTTTTATTCTATGGTGTGGAAGCTATTGTCTCGATTGAATGCAAGATACCCTCTTTAAAACTAGTTGTTGAACTCCTACCAAACACTTATGCTGAGAAAGAATGTCTATTGTATCTTATGCGATTAGACGAAACTCGATGTGATGCTACCCTAGTTATAGAAGCTCAGAATAAACGTGTTAAGGCCCAATACAACAAACATGTCAAGCCTCGCATTTTCTCCGAAGGAGATGTCGTTCTCCTCTATGATCAAGATCGAGATATGTTAGGAGCTGGAAAATTCGAAGCCATTGTCGAGCTGCAGATATACCATGTAAATCAACATTTAATTGTCAACCCAGGAAGGTAGACTTAGAGGAACCAGCACAGGAAATGCAGGGTTGAAGAGGGGGTTTAAAGGATGCCAAGCTAATCTCTGAACTCCTAAAAGAAACTCGTTGGAAAGAGCTACTATACCCTACTCTGTTCTGCACTCGGTACTACTCTGTACTACTTGGTACTAACCGGTACTGTTCTGTATATGCATGTAAAAGATAAACTGAAAACAGCTAAGTTCTTGCTACTTATCACTCCACACAACTCAACAACCATCCTATGCAACTTTCTATTGTAATCAAACGAAACTTATTTATCTCATGAGATACCCAAACTAGTTTCTGAATGTTAAGCAGTCTAAATGTGAAAACTGAAGAAATGAAATCAATGGTTGAAAAGATAATGCTAAACCCTCGGTTGCAATGAAATGAAATGCTACTTCTGTTCTATGAAATTAAAGAGAAATCTGGCAATGTAAAGTGAACTCAAATCT
>SNQJ01S0073487.1:11102-24383 GCA_010110895.2 Picea sitchensis | reverse complement strand
AGAGAAATCTGGCAATGTAAAGTGAAATCAAATCTTTGCTGAGAAATTATATTCAAATCTGAAGGTAGAGTCTACTGTAAATGCAATGTATCAGCTCTGTTTCCAGCGAAGGGGGCCCTGCCTTCTCTGTCAATAGTCTGTTCTCTAAATCAACACATACTGGCACATAAATAACTCACAGCTAAAATGGCAAGAACAGAAATCGGATTACTGGAACAACTCTTAACTATTTTATTGAAGATGAGGACAATACAATGCTTTCAGACTTCCATTCTTCCATTTCTTCTATGCTACGTCTCTCTAATCTTTGCTATGTCTATTCCCCCATTTCTCTAGCATAACAGCTCTGTACATATTTCTCTGCATTCTTTCTCGAGCATGGAAGCTCTCATCTCACGTTTTCCAACCCTTTGGCAATGCATGGCATCTCTTTACATAGCGTTCCCCATCTCTGGCAATGCGTGGTATCTCTTTACAAACCATTTCAGGTCTTTGGCAATGCTACATAATGTTTCCAGCTCTCTCTGGCAATGTTACACCATGTTTCAGATCTCTGGCAATGTTACATAACGTTTCCAGCTCTCTCTGGCAATGTTACACCACGTTTCAGATCTCTGGCAATGTTACATAACATTTCTGACCTCTCTGGCAATGTGGCTTTGTGCCATAGAAGTTATAAAATGGTTTTAAGAATATCACCGGAGGATGAGACACGTTTTACACAGTTAATCATGCCACGATTTTCTTCCTTGTGTTATGCCCGAATTTAAATGCTTGATGCCAGGAGAATACATTGATAATGTGTGGGGCCTCTACACAAGTATGTTTCAACCCATCATAAAATAATCATAAGTATTATCCTCTATAATCCAACACCCTGAATTCTTGCAAAGTTCAGCTATTCTCCGCAGAAGAGGATTATTGTTGCATTTAGAGTTGAATTATTCGCTCATTTGTGGCTTTGGAAGCACTTCATGGTTTCTGTATACAATGGAATATATATGTGTAACGGCACAGAAAGAATGCCTTTTGCTAAACAAAAGACTTTAGGAGAGTAAACAATATCTTCAAGAACCAGCAAGAAAATGTTATAAATTCGGAGCCCAACAGCTATGTAGTGAGGTCCTTATATCGTTCGACGAGTTTTGGAAAAAGGAGCTTATGAGTTAGTAGATTATGATGGTATCCCTTTGAGTGAACCCAGGAATGAGTTGTACTTGAAGAAGTACTATTCATAAAATCATCTGTGCACGAGTACTTGTATTTTCATTATATCATACTTCTTGTGTGTTACTACAGTTTGCTTTTGTCATTATCTGGTCTCTGCCCTTATGTGACGTTGTGTTTGATTTCCATATGTCGGAGTCTTCGCTACCCTATATTAGCTTTGCTGATGGCACTAGCCGTAGTACTTAGAACCTTGCTTCTGCTACATGGGAAATTTACACCCCTACAAATGAACTTGTCTCCTTACGAGGTGTGTGTCTCAGCCGTGCGACGAACAACATTGTAGAGTATAGTGTCGTTATTGAATTATTGGTTGATGCTATCTCGCTTGGAATCCGTCATTTGGTTGTGCGACTCGATTCGCAGCTGGTAGTACTACAGTTAATTAATGTCTACACTATTCGAAGTCCTACTTTGTTACGGGTGTATTTGTGAATTTTCCTCTTGGAATGTTATTTTGATTACATTGAATATCAACATATTCCTAGATGTCTAAATACATTAATAGATGCATTTCCTAACTATGTATTAGACAGACATTTGGATCATTTATAAATCAATCACATCAATTTTCACACAATACATGATAAACCGGTAGAAGTCGTCTATATATATAATGATCAAAAGATTTTTTTACAAAAAGTTTTGTCCGAAGACCAAAATGTCAAAATCTGAAGGTCATGGCTTCTATAAAGTGACATCATGGATGACGTTCACGGTAACACATGACTTCCCGAGCAACTCTACGGAGCAGTCAACTCATGGCCTCTGACACTCCTATTGTATGATGTTGATCGCGTCATGGAACCTCTCCAAGAGGCATATCTGGAATATCTGCTATCAAACCCTCTAGGTTTTGTTCCACTGCTTGATAATCCCTGGCTTCCCATTGTGGCACTGGCACCACCTCTCCTCGCTGCTGAATGGGAGAAGTACCGGGAGGTCGGTAAGGTCCAACATCTGTGTCATCAACAATGATTTTGTATTTAGTATTTGGACAAACATATAAAACAAAAAACATTTGAATATGCAAAATTCACAAAAACATTTAAAAAGGAAAAGAATGTGTGTACTTCTTATCAAGTTCCCCCCACTAAGCATCCTCTGGCAGCACTAAGTCCAGATCTCCTTGGAAATCCAACCCAACATAAGCATAATCGTCAACCATCAACATCTGTGGTTGAAGCCAGTCAAAGAAGGTATCATCATACTTGATGATCGATCCAGCTACATGCCGGGCCATGAGCTGACACCATCTCAGCATTCTTGGATCCCTGGGAGCCGATAAATTCCACTCCACCTGCAGCCTCAGTAATGGAACCCTCTGGAGAAAGAAGGACACTAACAAAGATCCATACCCGAATTGCTTCAGGTTTCCTCATCTGCATTTGGTCAATTGTCTTTTTATACTACGAAGCACAGCATCTACCCAGTTAAAAACATGAGGTTTAGTACACTCAATGGCATACTGAAAGTAACTCTATAGCGCCATGTGAGGAGCAAAACTCCCAGCCATCCGAGCTATGGTGAATAGGATAGTACGGAGGGTCAAATCCCGTACTCCCCAAATAGCTACTTTCCCTTTCTTCCTTTCTGCCTCGAGAACACAGTGTAAGCGACAGTACTCACTCATGGGTAGCCCACCACCTCTGTTACCAATCAGGCTCACATGGTACCCCTGCCATGATAGTCCAGTCAAGAAGTAAGTGTCCTCAATATCTAAGGACAGTGTGTGGACCCCCACATGAAATACCTGCTGTTCGGGATCCCACATACACACAAGGTACTCTAATAACCTGACTTGGGCCCTCATGCCCGGGATACGAAAGTATTTCAGAAGGCCATGATTTCTTAAAGCAGCAATAGTGGGTGTATGATTTCCAGCAATGGCATTGTCTTCTTCGTGCTCCCTTTCATGCCATTCAAGAACCATTTTGATGGCCAATTACCTGCATAAGAAGCACAAAAAGAGGATTAGCAACTCTATTCATGAATTGGTTCTTTTTTATTGAGCAAATTCTTAAAAAAAAATTGTGCTTTGTGGTTCTCACAGGCCGCTGTGGGCTCACCTGTAAGAATCACCCATTCTCACAGATCTCGTGTAGCTCACCTGTGAGAATGGATGAGCGCAAGTAGGGCTCATAAAATCAACTCAAAAAATGAATTTTAACCATTGAAAATGCAAAATTAAACCATGAAAGAGTAGAAGATAAAGAGCCTACCTCACTGTTGCTGATAGCTTGCCGAATGGACGCTCGTAACTCCCGCAATTTGGCGCCGAACTTCGAGGGCAAAAGAGGGGTTTTTGAGCTCAAATAGTGGAAAAGTGAAAATGATATGGTAAAAAGATTTTTACTCCTTTATATTTACTTTTACCATGTTATTTGGTTTTTAATGATTATTTATCTATTAAACCCTAATCCCTAATGTCCTTTTGAGTATAACTTTTGCAGGTGTAATGACTTCAATGTTCATACAAGGATGCAGACATAATTTTTTCGTTTTTCATCCATGTTTTGATTGTTTTTTATGGTTTTTGTATAAAACCTCAAGCATGGTCTTTGTTCGTTCTCATGCTCGAAAATACATGATAACACGATCGAGCATACTTTTATCATTTTTTTAGGATCAACAAGGTTATACAAAAAAGGATCCCCCCTAGAGTCCTCTTTAAGCTCTTTCCAGACTCTCTAAACATGAAAAGATAGCCGACTGACCTTGTTATTTTCACGCTCGATAAAGTATCTGAAGAAAGCATCTAGTGAGCGATAATTTATCTCTTTTTTGGTCTCATCGGGCTATTTTACGAAAAAGGAACTGAGAGAGTTCTCTTTTAAGTATTTTTCCAGACTCTATAATCATGAAAAACCTTCGAGTTTTCTATCTTTGGACTCGTTAAACAAACATTGACAGACCCGTAATGGGACCGAACCACTCCTTCTTAGGGTTCATTAAACATACTCCGAAGGACTTATCCGAAGGACTTATCCGAAGGATAAGATTATATCAACAAGCATATGTTATCCTCCTCAAGCTTGCATAAAAATAAAGAGGTACTCGCCAGACATGGTGGGGGAAAATTTGGGAAAAGGGATATGTTGTCATCTTCGTATTGATTGGCAGTAAGTGTCGCTCTTGAACATGACACCCCCTATTCATTATATTTGAAGCTGGTTTGGGAAATCCATTTGTCTCTCATTCGATTTGCTACAAGGTCATTCCCTGTGTCATCTTTGAGTCAATGTTGCCAAATCATTGGTCGTGTCATTCATATGTTCAAGAGAAATCCATCTGAAACCTCTATTAAGTCAGCCATCTGTAGTTGTCCATTCTCTCCGTGTCGGCCTTCCCTGTGTCCAGTTCAATTTACATCATACTCTATTTCACCTTTCAAAATATGTTACTCATTTCGTGTCATTGATGGGGGATACATAAAGGCCCTCTTGTGACGAGTTTTGTTCTGTTGACTTCATCTCATTATCCGAAATCAAGACTTAGAAATTCTTTGGTACCTTGGAGCTTGCTTGCCTCAATGGCAGGTTTCCTTGCTTTCGACAATGGTTTTTCATTATTGACCTCTGATCGAAAGATTCCATCGAATGTTTGACTTCAACTCACTCATTCTCACTCGATGGATTGTACTAGAGTACCTTGGGAGTCATTGACATCAATGGTGATTTCCCTCGCACTTGTTAACGGTTTTGTCAATGACCAGTAATCGAGTGGTTTCTGCCATGTTTGACTTCAACACATGTAATCACATGGTTAGATTCGTACTTTTGGACGATGAGATTGAAGACCCTGGATATCATCTCTTTATCTAGGTTGCGATGGAGTATGTATAATTTTCAACACATAGATCCATTGTGTATGTCTCATGGCTATGTCGTCTTAATTTGAAATTTCTCGCATAGATCCACAGTTTATTCCTGGTGGCTATGCTATATTTTGATGGCATGGATCCACAGTGTATGATTGGTGGCCATGACCCATGTCTACAATTGTCATCTGTCTGTGATCTGAGTATGGGAATGCCTACCTCAGAATTGAAATATATGATATTCTGCAGATGCTTGGTTGTTCACAGGTTTCCAATTAAGTGTGCTCCTGGTTTCTGACACACACATTCAGCTTACAAAGTCTTTTGGCTGTCACTAATTCAAACCTCATACTTTGGGGGGCATTCTATTACCCATGATTTTGGTCATCATGATGGTGTATTAATGATGGTGTACTCAGGCTCTTCATAAGAACTTTCTCCTGAGAAAAGTTGCTTTCATCTCTTCCCAGAAAACTCACTTTTGAAGAAGGTTCACAGGCTGCTAATATATTAGGGTGCAAGAATGGCCCATTCTCGCAGGCTGCCTTAAGCTAGGGTGCGAACTTCTCGTAATGTGTTGAATAGCTAGGGTGCGAACTCGTTCTAAAGCTTGGAAAAAGGTGGATTTTCGATGGTTCTAGAAGGGAATCTTCTAGAATAATGGGTTGACATTCGAATGGTTATCCTTGTATTGGATTCGCTGATATTGTGAGATCATTCTTATCTAAGTAACCATCTCATTCTCTCCTATATATTGATGGAATTATCATGGAAAAGGTTAAGCAAGATTCATTGGAGAATTGGTGAAAGAATTGTGTGAAGGACTTAGCTTGAACAAGAGCTTGGAGACCCTAGCAAGTCTATCAAGAGGTTTTGATCTTCTTCATACAAAGATTGAGCAAGTGTGTGTGTTGAAGCCAAGAGCCTTTGAAAGGAAGCTTGCAACATCAAGGCGATCAGGTTGTAATCTTTACTTTCAATCAATATGATACAGTGGCCTTTCCCTTTCTCATAAAGCTATTCTCACTTTATTGTGTAATTCCTTGATCATACACATAAGTTGACAGTTGAATATATTTTTCTATCTTCACTTTGGTTGGTTTGTGTTGTCTTGGTCTAGACCTCATGAGAGCACTGAAGCGAAGCGGGAGAAAGAGAGACCCTAGGAAGAGATACTAAGGTATGTCACTTGTTCCTTCCTACTAGTTAATTCAATGGTCAAGACTTAGGGAAAGAGTCATGTCCTATCCTATTTTTTCTAGATCCAAGTGGATCTAGGGAGATCTGTTAGTGTCCGCACCTACCAATTAGTATGATAACAGACGATCCGACGCTTGAGATTTACTCTGGACAATCTGGTGACTAAGATCTATTTTGGATGATCAGATGATGGAGATTTACTTTGGCTCTCCAGCTCTCTGGGCTTCAAGAGTTTCAAATATCAACTGAAAACCTCTTGAACCAATTTCTCTGGAGTTACTAATCTACTAACTCGTACCTCTTGGTGATTGACGGTCAGAATCTACTTTGGCTATATGTAGTTTCGATGTTTGAGCCCTAACATGTCACATCACTTAATGCCTTTCAATTTGCAGGGGCACACATCAATGGTTTGGACTAACCCTCTTTTTGCCCCGCAAATCTCTTGACACTGACATGTAACCCCTTGGTGAAACTGTGTTTTTGGATTGCGGGACCGCCTTGGGGAATTATCTCCCATGCAACTTGGTTCCCCGCAATGTCGATTGTCCGTTGATCTCTCTCTCCAACAGGATCTGACGATGGTGACCTTAACCCTTGCTTCCCTTTCATCAAACGACCCTTGTTCACCTATCCTCTGATCCAACAATC
The DNA here is from genome assembly GCA_010110895.2 of Picea sitchensis. NCBI lineage: Eukaryota > Viridiplantae > Streptophyta > Pinopsida > Pinales > Pinaceae > Picea > Picea sitchensis. Next base: position 17,485 of record SNQJ01S0073487.1, on the reverse strand, counting down.
CCAGATCTCTCATGATCCTACAGTGGAGATCACTCTTGAATTCAAAGGGGATAGTCACGATCCTTTGAACCCTTTACAACAGGTCACTGGTTATCTAACTCATGCATAGATTTTGCAACACCATTCCTCCTGAGCTTTTCAACTCCACGGTCAAATTTTGATCTGTAACCACTAGACTCTAACCAACAGACCCGGCCCATGTCGGCCCAATGTTTCAACCAAAATTTCTGATACCAAACTGTAACATACCCACCCACCCACAGGTCGGGGCATGCTACCTTCAAGCCCGCCCTTGGACTTCTTTCTCTTAACGATACCTTTTTAAAATTTAAGGATGCATAAAATAAAATAATTTAACGACATGCACAGCAGTAGTCAACAAGCATGCATAGTCTAAAGATTCAATTAAACGATAATTAAATATACACAATGAAATACATTCATACACAGATAATAATATCACAACAAAGAGCACTTATCTTTATAAAAAGGCGACACCAACTGGCTGTAGACCAAGGATGTTCCACCCAACCATAGACTCCATTGCTCCAAATTTCAACAACAGTTTCACCTCCATTCTAGGGCTATGAAACCACAAGGACAGTTCCAAAGTGCACTTGGGTTCCCAAACCAGTCAGCTCTCAAGATCTCACAGGTTTCCCAACAACCACACCAATCCAAGTACCCAGCTCTCTTTCACCTAGCCTATACCACCCAAGAGAATGGACCTCCACCCTTCTCTACCTTGTAGTCCCTTAGGCAGTCCTTCTCCTTTTTCCAGGGCCTCCAGCACAACTGGTCCAGAATCTCAATGTTGGAACTCTCAGGACTTGCAGTTGTGAGAAAAATAGAGCACAAGCCAACACATCTCAGACATGCAGGCCCCAAGTCATTGTTAGATTTCACCAGCAACCATTACAACCAACTATCCCATGGCTAATCTTCATAAGTCTAGTTCCCTTTCCCAAGCCAAGACGCAAATGAGGATGGATCAATGAATGGGTGAGTGAGTGCATCAAAGTGCGTGAGGGAAATGAATGAACGTACAAAAAATCAGCTAACAAGGCATTAGTCGAACCCCCCCATCAGACCAGAGGTGGGTTTAAGTAACTTCGTGGGGAATCAAGAACCTCCTGGCCTTCCCCAAGAAGCTCACATAACCAATCCCCTCCCTTAGGAAAAAGGGTAATTAACATAGGAATAAACACTTATCCCCTCAAGCCCCCTCTCTTGTGGAATCATAGCCCCCTATAACTCTAGTCCATGTTCGTCTAGCAACCAACCATGTATTTATTATTAATAATGATAGAAAACATTACATGTCTTGGGCACACTGGCCTTTTAATAATTGTTTGGGTACCCTAGCCTCTCAACATTGTAACAATACATTATTTAAAATGGGGGTTCAAAACATGGGGTGTTATAGTATACTTAGGATCTATGTAGCCCTGGAAAACAAGCAAACTAAGTTTCAATCCACATAATTGAAGTTGAAGGTATGATCAATAACCATGAATTTACTAGTTTGATAGATTCAAGAGCTAGCCATAGTTACATAGATCCTAAAGTTGTGGATATATTTCTTTATCCAAGAAGAAAGCATGAGAAATATTGGTTGGTACAACTGGCCACAAGAACCAAGATAAAAGTTGTTGAGATGATTAAATCATGTCCAATGGACATGAATGGGATAAGTATATAAAGGAAGATTTGAACATCTTGCCATGGGGTTCATATGACTGTCTAATTGGTATGGATTGGTTGGACCAACACCATGTTGTCTTAAACTGTCATAAAAAGGAATTTACTTGCCTGGATGAGGAAGGGAACCCAAGAACAGTCCAAGGAATTCCTAGGGCAGTTAATATCAAAGAGATCTCAAAAATGCAGCTAAAGAAGTGTTATAGGAAGGGCTACCAATTATTTCAACTCATATGGATGAAGCATCTAAGGATAAGGTTCCAAATCTGGAGGATCATGTAGTCCTGAAATATTTTGAATATGTGTTCAAGGGGATACCATGACTAGCCCTAAAGAGAGATATTGATTTCTCTATAAATTTGATTCCTAAAGCACCTCTAGTATCAAAGAATCCCTACAGAATGAGTACACCTGAGTTGAAGGAGTTGCAAATGTAGCTTGAAGAGTTGTTGAAGAAGGGGTATATACACCCAAGTGTGTCACCTTGGGGTGCCCCAGTCTTGTTTGTGAAGAAGAAAGATGGGACATTGAGATCGTGCATCAATCTTAGAGGGTTGAAAAAAGTGACCATAAAGAACAAGTATCCTTTGCCAAGGATCAATGATCTCTTTGATCAGTTAAAAGATGCAAAGATATTCTCAAAGATTGATCTCAGGTCAGGATATCATCAATTAAGGATCAATGATGAATACATCAACAATATCTCCTTCAAGACAAGGTATGGTCACTACGAATTCACAGTGTTGCCATTTGGGTTATCCAATGCACCAACTGTTTTTATGTGTTTGATGAATGTTGTTTTCTAGGAATACTTAGACAAGTTTGTCATTGTCTTTGTGGATGACATCCTTGTGTATTCCAAGTTATAGGAAGAACATGAACATCATTTTAGGATTTTGTTGCAAGTGCTAAGGGAGCATCAACTATATGCCAAATTGAGAAAGTTCTCATTTTATCAAAACATAATTCACTATTTGGAGCATATCATATCCGAAGAAGGGATAGTAGTGGACCCTGAAAATATTGAGGCCATTAAAGGGTGGAAAACACCTAAGAATGTGACATAAGTCAAATCCTTCATGGGTCTATTTGGATACTACAGAAGATTCATTACAGGGTTTTCAAGAATTGCTCACCCAATCGCTTCCTTGCAAAGGAAAGGGGTGAAGTTTCAATGGACATCAGAGTGTGAAAAGATCTTCCAGAAATAGAAGAAGTTGTTAACCAGTGCTCTAATTTTGAGGATTGCCAATCCGAATGAAGATTTTTTGGTTTGCATAGATGCGTGCAAGGAAGCACTTAGTGGATTCCTTAGTCAGAATGGGTTTGTGATATGTTTCGAGTCCATAAAACTGAAAGAGCATGAAAGGCTCTATGCCACTCATGATTTGGATTTGGCAGCCATAGTGCATGCTTTGAAGAAGTAGAGGAATTACCTCATGGGAAAGATGTTTGAGCTGAGGATAGACCATAATGGTCTAAAATACTTGTTTGATCATCCAACTTTGAATGCTAGGGAAAGCAAATGGTTGGAATTCTTCTGTGAGTATGAATTTGATATTAAGCACAACAAAGGAAAGGAGAACAAAGTGGTTGATGCTCTCAACATGAGAGTGTATGAACTACATGCTACAACCATTAGCATGTATCAGAAATATCTTAAAGGAAGAATTTCTGAGGATGAAAAAGTTGATTTGTAGTACATGGAATTGGGAACAAAATTGCAGCAAGGAAAAATGCAGCAGAAAGCTGAAGACTATGAATTGGGAATTGATGGAATTATTCTGTACAAGAACATATTTTATCTACCCAATTCTCTTGAATTGGGGTGTATGATTTTAAAAGAGATTCATAATGTACCTTATGTTGGACACCCATGATATCAGAAAACAATTTTACTAGTCAAGAGCCAATATTATTGGCCATGCATGAAGAGGGAGATTATTGAATACATAGCTAAATGATTGGAGTGTCAAAAGGTCAAGAATGAGCATAGACACCCAGCTAGGTTGTTGCATCCATTACCCATTCTTGAGTGGAAGTGGGAAGTGGTGACAACGGATTTCATCACGAAATTTCCCAGAACAAGAAAGCAACATGATGCAATCATGGTGGTGGTGGAAAATCTTACTAAAGCTTCCCATTTCATTCCTATGAATGTTACTCACAAAGAAACCAATGTTGTTGATATCTATATGAGGGAAGTCGCATTCTTGCATGGCATACCCAAGAAAGTTGTGTTTGACAGAGACCCAAAGTTTACCTCAAAGTTCTGGAAGTGGTTATTTAAAGGGTTCAGAACAAATCTGAACTTCATCACAACTTATGACCCCGAATATGATGGGAAAACATAGAGGGTGAACCAAGTGATAGAAGATATGTTAATGATGTATGTGATGGACAAACCATCTAAATGGGAGGATTATCTACACTTGGTATAATTTTCCTACAACAATGGGTACCAAACATCACTAAAGATGAGCCCATTTGAGGCACTTTATGGAAGAAAGTGAAACACACCAGTAAGTTGGGACAACCCAACAGACATAACAGTGATTGGGCCAGAGTTGCTCAGAGAAATGGAAAATCAAATGTTGAAGATTACACAGAATTTAAAGGTTGCCCAAGACATGTAGAAAATCTATGTTGAAATGAACAAAACTCACAAGGAATTTAAAGTGGGTGATCATGTTTTCTTGAAGGTGAAATCCAACAGAAATTCCCTAAAGTTGGGAAACTATTCAAAGTTAGTAGCCAGATACTTTGGGCCATCTGAAATCCTAGAGAGGATTGGTCCAGTAGCTTATATGCTTTCATTTCCTGTATCTATGTCTATGCATAATGTATTCTATGTTTCATTTCTTAAGAAATATATACTTGTTGCTAATCATGTTATTAATTGGAATATGATTCAGGTGGAGCAAGAAAGCGCTTTTCAAGTGCATCCAATATGCATTTTGGAACGGAAAATAAAACAACTTTGTAATCGAGACATAGGGATTGTAAAGGTTATATCCAAGATGTGTTATTTAGAGGAATGAAGGATGTTTTTAAATAGTAAGTCCTACCAAGTAAGGAAGAACCAGAGAAAATAGAGTTTGATTTAAAGGATGATGAATCAGACTCTAAAAAAGAACAGGAATTAGAAGAAGAACATCCCCATACTCCAATATTGAGGAAATCTGTTCGAGAAAGAAGGCTACTAGAAAGGTATACTCCATCTGATTTTCCTTCAAATTTTTCTTTGTCTATTGCTGATGATGATCCTAAAACTATTAAGGAGGCAGTGGATTCAGAGGATGGAAAGCTTTGGAAAAAGGCCATGGATGAAGAAATGACATCCTTGGATAAGAATGAGGCTTGGGATATAGTGGAGTTGTCGATTGGAATAAATCCCATTGGAACCAAATGGGTATTTAAAAATAAGTTGAATGCATAAGAAAAAGTGGAGAAGTAAAAATCTCGGTTAGTAGCAAAGAGTTATTCCCAGATTGAGGGAATTGATTTTGGTGATATTTTTTCTCCTATTGCTAAGTTAACTTCTATAATATTTATGTTATCTATTTGAAGTAAAACCGATGGATGTGAAGACAAAATTCCTACATGGGGATCTAGAAGAAGAAATATATATCAATAAGCCATAAATTTTTTTTGTGAAGGGAAAGAAGGAGCTGGTATGCAAGATGAAAAAGTCCCTGTATGGTTTAAACCAATAACTAAGAATGTGGTATAAAAAAATTTATACTTATATGCTGGGACTTGGATTCACAAGAAGCAAAGAGGATGATTGTGTGTATTTTAAATTAATTGGTGATCATTTGATTTATTTGGTCTTGTATGTGGATGGCATGTTGCTAATATGAAACAACAAGGAGATTATCCAGGATGTGAAAAATCATTTGTCCTCTAAATTTGGCATGAACGATCTCGGTGCTTCAAATTTCATTTTGGGCATGGAAATTAAAAGAGATCGGAAAAAGAGGAAATTTTGGTTAAATAAAAAATATATCGAGACAATATTACAGAGGTTCAATATGCAGGAATGTAAACCGATAAAGGTCATTATTCTTGTTGGTGTAAAGTTATCTACGGATTAGTGTCCCAAGACATAGGAAGAAGAGGAGGACATGTATCATGTTCCATATGTGAGTGAAGTTGACAGTTTGATGTATGCAATGGTATGTACTAGACTGGCCATTACACATGTAGTGAGAGTTTTAAGTAGGTATATGTCAAAACCAAGGAAGGAGCATTGGAAAACAGTAAAAAGGGTTTTCAAGTATTTGTGTGGCACTTCTAGCTATGGATTGTGCTACCAAGGAAGACTAGGATTGGATAAAGTGTTGGACATACATGGATTTGTGGATGCAAACTGGGCTAGAGATATGTATCACAAGAGATCTATAGGTGGATATGTGTTTAACCTATTTGGAGGAGCAATCAGTTGGATGAGAAAAATACAGGTTGTAGTGGAAATTTCAACTACATAAGCTAAATACATGGAAACCACTCATGCAAGCAAGGAAGTAGTATGGTTAAAAAGATTATGTTTAGGTATTGGGTTGGTACAACAAGTTGTAAGGGTATTTTGTGATAGTCATAGTAAAAAAGAATTGACGAAGAACCTGACTTATCATTCAAATAAAAATCATATTGACATTCAATATCACTTTGTGAGAGAC
>SNQJ01S0073486.1:25732-37674 GCA_010110895.2 Picea sitchensis | reverse complement strand
TAGATAGCCTGGAGTTTTCATTTTTATTTTTTTTTACCCCGCAAAAGGGTGAAACCCAAGTCGGGATTCCCTGCTTTGGGTTGTTGGATGGCCTGATGTTCTTGTTTTCATTTATCTTCCCAGCCACAAGAAGGTCAAGATCTATCGATATTTTTTCCTCGTGCTCTAGTCTCACCATGTTTGGTGCCTGTCACATCTATAACAATGCAATGTGTTTCTCTACGTAATCTCTATCATCATGATGTGTAACCCTCTTCTTATTGCGTAACCAGCTCAACTTGGTAGGTGAACCCACCAGCTCTCCATCTAACCTAACTTGGGCAGCTTGATGTTATCCATCGTCTTCTTCCCTGGCAATTTCCTTTGTCTCCATACTTGAACCTCGTCCAACCTCGGTATATTGTAGCTTACGATCCCCTCCCCGTAGCTTGGCGCGTGCTCTTGGGAAATGTCTTGGGTTGTGCGCTGGGATCGCATGTTGATGCGCAGTACTGTGGAATGGTGGGTTCCCTTGTGGCTTCTCCCTTAGTTGTGGCTTGACACTTCGTCTGGACTTGGAATCTGGTTTGGGTATTTTGCGACTCAGGCTTGCATTGTGCCCAGAACCCCTATTTTCTGTGCAGACTCCCTTGAACACGTTTTGATGTTCAGACCTTCCCCTTTTGTGCCTAGGACAGAACTTCCCTCGAGTGTATTTCGTCCCTCAACCCTTGCCTCCATGCGTTCCTTAACTTCGGCACTGGAGTTCTGCATGCATTCCTTCTCGGTGTCTTGACCACGTCCCCCTCTGCGTTGTCATTTTTCTCTCAGCGATTGGGTGGCCAAGCCAATCATCAGTTCTTATCTCGAGTTTAATTCAGTGGAGGTTTTCCAGCTGTACTTATTTCAAAATGCAACTATAGCATAGATTCAATTGTCTATGAATAACTGCAGTTATAATATTAACCCAAAAAATCGTGTTGTTGGGTTTATTTTTAATAGTTCAATTCTATTGGTTAATTTCCTTAAAGGAATATCGTGTTGTCGGATTATTTTTATCTTTATTTTATTAGTTAATAGTTATACTTCATGTTGTTAGTGATCAAGAATAAAAAGAAGTGGATTATGTAATCATCTTCATAGATGAAAGCTTGGATGAATCATGATTACAACTCTTAAACATTGATTCCATAGTTTGCTCCAGTTACCAACATCCAAAGTATCTTTATGCAAGTGACTGATTGTTCTGTCTTCTGGTAGAATTCTTTTGTAACTTTTGGTTTCATGTTGTAATGATGTGAATACCTTTCAGATATGATTTTGTTAATTCATATTTTTTTTAACTTTGTGAATGCGAGGTGAATAGACACATGCTTATACAATCTTTTTAATTTAGCTCTTTGCTAGAGGAAAAATTAGTTATCAACATCCAAACATTATGGGACTTATAGGGTTGATCAAGGATTATTTTAGGGTGAATTTATAGCCCCGATCAAGTTATGACTTTTGCCTTACCTTCATTGATGAAATATGATATGGATATTGTGTTGTATTAGAACATATAGGTAGTTTAATGAATGTTTCTTCCTCCATAGTTCAATAAGAGAATAGTTGTAGTGAGAGTGGAAATTTTTATTATACACTTTAGAAGTTAGTTGTAGGGGATGCTAACAAAGAAAAATTCACTTTTAACAATGTTGTAGTTGTCGTTTTCATGTAATTATAAGTTCCAGTGATTGTTTGTTTTAGTGTCTTGGGATATAATAATTATTTTGTTTTCTTATGTGGTAATATGTATGGTATGAGATTGTCTATTGGATGTAGCTTGGGTGGTTGGGAGGAATGATTGTTACCCTCCCCACTCAGGTTCAAAGATACTTTAGAGAAATACTCTTGATAACCTTGACTTCTTGACCACAAACGACGGTGTGCAGCATGTCGCATTGTATTACTAAATATTCTTGAAGTGCTTGGTTGAATTGCATTAGAATATGTCGTAATGGATAATTGTGTAGTTGTTAGTCTTCTTGCGCGAACGAATATAAGGTGACAGATGATTGCTTTATGATTGGTTAATGATTAGATTGAATGGCTTATCAAAATGTACTTGCACGTCTTAATTTCAGATGTCATGTGTTGTTTAAAGTTGTTTACTCTCGTGAGTAGTAATTAGTAATGTGGATATATGATGGAAGGATGATGATTTCCTTGTGAAATGAAAACATAATGTAAGAAATGATTGTTTAAGATAGTAAAATCTTGCGCAAATGAAGGCTTAATGTAATGAACAACTGATATAGATAATCCCTCTTGCATCTTGATTTAATGTGAAATATGATGAGTTATGMTAATGTTTACCCGTGCACCATGTTAATTATGAATTAGGATTATTGTATGGTTATCGATCATTTTTCCTGCGCCATGAAAGATAATGGTAACGATTGATTGTTGATATCACTATTCTCGCTCACCCTGGGAAGTTTATGTTACGWKTGTCGGTTATTAGACGCTTTTGCACCTTGATGATCATGGATGTTATTTAGCATAGTCATTTATATTTTGTATTTGASATAATGTTGTAAATTGCTTCAAGCTTCTTGGTGTGCTTTTATGCTAGGATTTCATGTATATGTTACTTATTTTGTCCTTCATTAAGATGTTGTCAAGTTGATTTGTTGTGAATATATTATCGTCATTTATTTCCTAATGCAAAAACAAAAATTACTTAATTTTGTCACTTTTTGTCGTAAAGACGGGGTCGTTACATATGGTATCAGAGCCAGTTCGACCCGTGACTTGGGATCAACATGACTTCCATTGAATAGTCGTTTGATTATAAAATGTCACTAATTAAGTTGATTTGTACTCGTGCAGGTAATCATGCTTAGAGAACATCGCGGAGGTAGATGACAGGGTACTAGGGGAGGACGCACGATGCCTCCAGTAGCATCCACGCCCGAGGGGTCTAACCCCCAGGGACAAGAACAGGTTGTCGAACAGGAACAGATAGTTGTGGGTGTTGTGGTTGGGTTGACAAGGTCCTTTCAGAGGATGTCAGAGGCCGTAATCAATCGTTTGGATAGAGATGAGGCTAGGGCATTGGAACCTCCTGAGGGTCGACCTCTCTCCCTGGCCGGTACTGGTAGCGTTCACCGATAACTCGAGGAGTTCAAGTTTCCTGATTTATTTGGTTCCACGGACAGTGCAGCCACTGAGGCATGGTTGCAGAATATGGAAATGTGTTTTTCACTTCACGAATATACCTCTAACATGAAGGTCTGCATGGCGGTCTTCCAACTGAAGGGGAGCGCTCTTCTATGGTGGAAGATGCTGCTACCGCAATTGAACATGGTCGTTGAAGATGTTTCATGGGAATTGTTCGAGGAGCGGTTCCGGGAGAGGTATCTCTTGGAGAAATTCATTGAGCGTCATCTCAATGAGTTCAACGCTTTGCAACAGGGCGGTCGTACGGTGCCCGAGTACGAGGCCCATTTCATGGAGTTGCTTCGATATGCTCCCTACCTAAATATCGAGAAGCTTAAGTTCAATAAGTTCGTGTTTGGCCTTAATGTCAGCATTCGTGCAAAAGTGAGGATTATGATGCCTCAAAATTTGCAAGATGTTGTCCAAAAGGCCCTCATAGCTGAGGAGGATCTCATTAGCGGGAGTCAGAGCAGGACTCCGGTGAGACCGGTGGGACAGGCGACACCTAGAGCGAAGCAACATTAAACACCAGCTAGACATCCACTAGGATATCGAGGCACTCTGAGGGGATCCACATTCACTACACCACGAAGATCGGTGCCTCGGTATTGGACTCTCTATAGAGGACCATAACATCAGTAGCAGCGTCAACCTCAGTAGTAGCCCCAGTTCAGGCCTGTTCAATAGAACAGACCAGGGTTCCAGGTTGGAGGGCCGTCAGCTTCTACTTCAGTGACCAGGAGTACTGGACCGAAGACAGGGTGATGGACATGTGGAGAGCCACATTACTAGCATGACTGCTCAGTTGAGAGGGCCAAAGCAGTTGGATCAGTCGAACCCACTACCGTGGGAGATTTTGGCAAGGCCCATCGGATTCATGCAGCAGTGAATAACCGTCAGGCCAAGCACCAGTATACTACGCTTGAGACGTCAGGTACGATCGTTGACTAGACCCTTAGTTTTTTGATAGATCCAGATGCTACAAAGAGTTTTATTTCTAGTGAAACGCTAAAAGGAATTAAGGTAAAGGCAGTTGAACAGGACGAGTTTAGCTACATAAAAATGGCTTTGGGAGCCAAACAGAAGGTTGGAGGAAAGATTACAGGATGTAGCCTTAACCTTGGATATTTTGTCACTAAGTTCAACCTGTACGTAACGATCTTAGAATCTTATGACGTCGTCATAGGTATGGACTGCTTGGAATCACATAAGGCGATACTCAACTGTAAGATGAAACGATTGAGTTTGGTCAATGATGAGGGACAGAGACATGTGATTGTGGGAAGGAACCATGGAGTTTTCCTAAGGTTCATCTCTTTCCTACAGCTTCAGAAGAGTGTGTGCAAGGGATGAAAGCTTTATGCGATCCTTGCGTTGAATAAAAAGGGTGTGGCGAAAGGCCTAGAAAACCTTCTGGTAGTACGAGATTTTGTCGACGTCTTCCCAGAGGAGTTACCAGGGTTTCTCCCTGAGAGGGAATTGGATTTTACCATCGACCTAAATCAGGAACTGAACCGATAGTGAGAACGCCTTATCGGATGTCGACCCCTGAGTTATAGGAGTTGAAAATGCAACTGAAGGAGTTGTTTCACCTAGGAATTATACGTCCAATTGTGTCACCGTGGGGTGCGCTTTTTATTTTCATACGGAAGAAGAATAGGTTGTGGAGACTATGCATTGACTATCATCAATTGAACAAGGCAACAATCAAGAACCAATATCCATTTCCAAGGATAGATGATCTGTTTGATCAGATGAAGAGCGCGACGGTGTTTTCGAAGTTCGACTTGAGATCATGGTATCACTAGTTACGGATCAAGGAGGAAGACATTCCTAACACCACATTCAAGACGAGGCTTTGACATTTTGAGTTTATTGTTTTACCGTTTGGACTGACAAATGCCCTAGGGGTATTTATGAGCTTGATGAACGGGGTGTTCCGCGAATACTTGGACAATTTTTTTCAAGTATTCATTGATGATATTTTGATACACTCTCAGACGATGGAAGAGCATGACGAACACTTGCACTTGGTATTACAGTGTCTACGAGAGAACAAATTATTTGGGAAACTATCAAAATGCTCGTTTTATCAATCGAAGATTCATTATTTAGGGCATGTCATCTCTGGCGAAGGTATCATTATGGATCCCGTGAAGTTTGAGGTTATTATGGAATGTCCTGCATCGAAAAACATCCCAGAAGTGCGTAGCTTCATGGGTTTAGCAGGATATTATCGACAGTTCGTCGAGGGTTTTTCGAAGTTAGCAAATATGATCATGGAATTGCAGAAGAAAAACAAGAAGTTTGTATGGAACGAGAAATGCGCGGAATCATTTTGAAGGCTCAAGGAGTTGTTGATGACAGCATCGATACTAAAGGTCCCTGACATGGACGAGGACTTCTTGGTATTCACTGACACATCCAAGGAATTCTTAGGTGGAGTCTTGATGCAAGACGGTCGAGTGATTGCATACATCTCGAGAAAGTTGAGAAGGCATGAGGAGAACTATGTGACGCATGATTTGGAGTTGCCAGCCATTGTATATGCCTTGAGATTTTGGAGACACTATCAAATCGGATGGAAATTCTAACTAAAAACTAACCATTTTGGTTTACATCACATTTTTATGCAAAGCGACTTGAACACGCAACAAAGGCATTGGTCGGAACTGCTTAGCGAGTACGATTTTGAGATTACCTACATAAAAGGAACAGTGAACAGAGTGGTTGATGCATTGAGTCAAAGACCCCACATATTTTCGGTGATGCCTCTTCAGACGAATATATGTGAAATGATTCTAACTTTACAGTGCGACGATGACTGGTATAAAGAGGTTAAGGAATTTATCGGACAAAACACCATGATGGTACTGAAATTTGAGGGATTTACTATGGACAACGATGGATTAATGAGATTTAATAATCGGATTTGCATACCGCCATACGAAGAGTTGAGAAGTTTGATCTTAAATGAAGCTCATAGATCAGTGTACATGGCTCATCCAGGAGTCACGAAGATGAGGGAAGACCTGGAACCCTTATTCTTCTGGAAAGGAATGAAGGCGGACATAGTCAACTACATGGCCAAATGTCTAGAATGTCAGTAAGTGAAGGCTGAACATAGACATCCGGCAATATTACTACAGCCAAACGCAATTCTGGAATCGAAATGGGAGGTCATTTCGATGGATTTCATCGTTGGATTTCCAGTGACAGCTAGGAGACACGACTCGATTTTTTTAGTAGTCGACACTCTAATGAAGAGTGCTCACTTTATTCCTGTGTGTATGACGTATCAGGCACCTGACATAGCTAGAGTTTTTATCGGCAAGATTGTGAGGCTACATGGCATGCCTAAGAGGATCATATCCGATCGAGGATCGGTGTTTACAAGACTATTTTGGACTAGTTTCAAGGAGCCCTTGGGAACCCAACTTAACTTTAGTACCGCATATCACCCGGAGACAAATGGGTAGACTGAACGAACAAACCAAATCCTGGAGGATATGTTGTGTATGTATGTGATGGACCAATAGAAGCGTTGGGAGGAGTTCTTGCCACTGGTAGATTTTTCTTAAAACAACAGTTATCAAAGCACCATTAAGATGGCTCCATTTGAGTTTCTTTACGAGCGGCCATGTCGGACGCCTTTGAGTTGGGATCGACTTGAGGATAGGGTCCTAGTAGCACCAGAAGCGATCTAAGAAATGGAAGATCAAATGAAAACCATAAGGCAAAGGATCAAGGAAGCTCAGGATCAACATAAAATTTATGCCGATGCACATCGTGTCGACCGTAGTTATGAAGTTGGTGATCGAGTCTTCTTGCGGGTGAAACAACACAAGAGTTTGATCAAGTTTGGAAAGAGTGATAAACTCTCTCCTAGGTTTGTGGAACCTTTCGAGGTTGTGGAAAGGAAGGGGACCATGGCCTATCGACTAACCTTGCCTGATTCTTTGAGGCGTATGCATGATGTTTTTCACATATCTATTTTGAGACATTATGTTAGTGATCCTACACATGTGATTGACATGAGTTCCTTGCAGGTATCGGACGAGGGTGCACTCATGGTGGAGCCAATCCTCATTATGGACCATCGCATTCGACAACTACGATGTTGAAAAATCGATCAGTTCAAGGTCCATTGGGACAACTATAGTCCATACTCAGCAACCTAAGAGGAAGCATATGATATGCGTCAGCAGTTTCAATTTTTGTTTGATAGCTAGACATATAGATATTGTGAGATACTTTATTTCAGCACTTATATATTGTGAAACTTCGGGGCGAAGTTTAAAACAAGAGGGGATGTATGTAACATCCCACTCATGCGCACACATGATTGGACTTATTCTTTGAGGACACTTGTGTGCAAGTGATCCAATCATTATATGATTGACTATTTCGATTATGGATTATAATGATGTTGTGGATCTGATGATATGTTATTTTGTTATAGTTATATCGACAGGTGTTATTGACTGGGTTTTTCCTTAGTGTGCAGGACTTTGGACCATTTGAGGATGTCGATGGCATCGATGGACCTCCTTGGACTCCGGATCGAGTCAAGGAGTGGACTGTTATGGTTGAGTGTTTTTGATATTTCATATGTGACACATGAATAGTATATTATGATGTTGATTTTTTATCACTGACATGTTTTGTTGATGGATGCAGGTCGATGATAGCTTGCTAACTAGACTCACATTTGGAGTGAAGGGGTCACACATGACAATGATATATATTGAGGGAGAGGTGTGGCAGCATACCTGCCACAGCCTACTATCACTCTCATCGTGGCTCGAACTGTAGGTTAATGATTACCTACTTTGAGAGATCCACGATGTTGTGAGGGAAGACTATGACAGTTTCTCATGATGATTCTAAGGGGTGCATAATAAGGAAGGGTCCTTATTCCTTAGAGGCCCTTAGTCTCCCACAAGCTCACCTACTGGAGTATTGACTCCAGTGGTTTGACATCTACCAAAATCAGTCAAAAGGCGAGTGGAACCCTTTGAGCACGTAGTGCGTCTTGAAGGGCACGTTGCGTAAATAAAACCTGAATACATGCGAGTGGCACCCTTGGAGCACATAGTGTGTCTTGAAGGGAACATCGTGATTTTTAACACTGGTGAGTTAATGAACCTAGTACCTAGAAAACTATGTCTCCTTAGGACTTGGTCAACCTTAAAATGAATGTTGCATGAGTAAATATTAGTAATAATAAAACTTCCCTTAAAAACATTTTTTGTTGAGCCTAAAGAATTTAAAGCCTAGGTCTAAGTAGGACATGAGAACAAAAAAAAAAACTAAATGGACAATTAACAAAGGGGGGATGAAGAAAATTCAAACATAAATAATTAAATTAAAAATTTTAATGGAGGATTAAAATATTTAAAAGATTAATTGTTGGCTAAGTACAAACTTGCTAATTTAGAAATTAGACCAAAAAAGGGAAACTTTAATTTCGAACTCAACTAGGCTTTAAGAAAGGCATTAGTCATTAAAAGGAATGTAAGGGAATAAAGGGACATCAAGGAGTGTTTTTGGGAATGATTTTAGGTGGTTGAGAGAAATAGGAAAATTAAATTAATTAATTAACTAAATTTTTGGTGCAACTAAGGGATCAGGTGACAAGTGTACGGGGGAGAATTTTCCTAATAATAAATTTAATAAATTAGTGTGGTTTTGGAAACAAATCACTAAGAAAACTCTATAAAAGGAATGGTGATGGAGGAGAAGGGATCACATCTGGTATGTGTAAGGTTATGCTACCAGATTTTGTTCTTGTGGGATTTGGGACACCCAGCTTGGAGAACGAATGCTAGCTCGACCTTGCAAGGCGAGCTGGGAGCTAGTTTTCTTTGGTTGTGAGTGTGGCCCTTTTGCGGCTCGGGGGGGTCAGGGGGAAGAAGAGTACCCCTAGTTTTGTTTGGGAGGTATCAATGAGGTCTCAGCGGTTGGAAAGTAGGAGTTGGATGGAGCGCGAGCTCGGGACAGTAGCATTGGAACCTTCGCCTTCGCCTAAGGTACACATGTCTAAATTTCGCAATTGTAAATAGTTTAAATTTTATGTGGATTTACATTTAGATGGAATGTGGTAAATGGTTTTCTAAATCTGTGGGTGTAATTTTATTGGTTCTTTGCTTCTTTATTGTGTTGCTTAACCTTGCCCAGTTAGATTGTGACCACCTTCGAAATCTCCTGAAAACCCCATTGATTTTACTTTGAGCCTTGATTTTAATTGCACCTTGATTTTACTCTATGCCTTATTGTTTCTGCCTATTGGTTTTACTGTTTCTGTGTTGGCTCGTTAAATCTTTCCATAACCAGCCTTATTTTTCCCTGCGCCTCTAGTAGGTTCTTCACAACAAGTATTGACTCTCTGCGAGTTAAAAAAAAAAAAATCCCAGCATCCTTCGTCTAATTTTTTGGTGTGATTAATGTCCTCGTGGTTTGTGTGTGAAGTCCTAGCCTCATGCTCACAATTTTCATAATTTATCTTTCAGCCATTGTCTCCCCTTACACAACGCTTTGCCACACCATCGCTCTACGATTTTCCAAGAGAATTCGTTTTATTTCAGTCAGCAAAGTTGTTGTGTTGCGTCTCTACTTTTAGTTAACCATTGATTCTAACTTCGAATGTATTTCTATGTTGTTGGGCCTTTGCTTCAGACTTTGCATTATCTCTGCATCTCGTTAACTTTTAGCTTCAGACTTCAATTGTATCTTTGTGTTGAGTTGCTAGATAGCCTCGCATTTTCATTTTTATTTTTTTTTAATCCGCAAAAGGGTAAAACCCAAGTTTGGATTCCATGTGTTGGGTTGTTGGATGGCCCGACGTTCTCGTTTTTATTTATCTGCCTAGCCATGAGAAGTTAAAGCTCTATTGATATCTATTCCTCGTGCTTTAGGCTCACCATGTTTAGTGTCTGTCACATCTATAAAAACACAGTGTGTTTCTCTATGTAATCTCTCTCATCGTGATGTGTAACCCTCTTCTTGTTGCATAACCAGCTCAACTCGATAGGCAATCCCACCAAATCTCTGCGTAACCTAACTTGCGAAGCTCAATGTTATCCATCCTCTTCTTTCTTGGCAAGTTCCTTTGTCTCTAGACTTGAACCTCGTCCAACCTAAGCGTATTGTCCCTTATGGGCCCCTCCCTGTAGCTTGGCGCGTGCTCTTGGGAAATGTCTTAGCTTGTGCACTGGACTCACATGTTGATGCGCGGTGTTGTGGAACGGTGGGCTCCCTCATGGATTCTCCCTTGGTCGTGGCTTGACACTCCGTGTTGACTTGGTATCTGGTTTGGGTGTTTTGCGACTCAGGCTTTCATTGTGCCCAGAACCCCTCTTTTCTGCGTAGACTCACTTGAACACATTTTGACGTTCAAACCTTCCCCTTTTGTGCCTAGGACAGAACTTCCTTGGAGCGTAGTTTGTCCCTCAACCCTTGCCTCCATGCATTCCTTAACTTTAGCACTGGAGTTTTGCATGCGTTCCTTCTCGGCGTTTCGATCACCTGCCCCTCTACGCTGTCAGTTTTCTCTCAGCGATTGGGTAGCCGAGCAAATCCTTGGTTCTTATCTTGAGTGTAATTCAGTGGATTTGTTCCATCTGTACTTATTTCTAAATGCAACTATAGCATAGATTTAATTGTCTCTAAATAATTCCAGTTATAATATTAACCCAGAAAATCGTGTTGTTGGGTTTATTTTTAATAGTTCAATTCTATTGGTTAATTTCTTTAAAGGAATATCGTGTTGTCGGATTATTTTTAGCTTAATTTTATTAGTTAATAGTTAGAATTCATGTTGTTAGTGATCAAGAATAAAAATAAGTGGATTATGTAATCGTCTTGATAGACAAAGGCTTGGATGAATCATGATTACAACTCTTAAACATTGATTCCATAGTTTGCTCCAGTTATCAAGATCCAAAGTACCTTTATGCAGGTGACTGATTGTTACGTGTTCTGGTAGAATTCTTTCATAATTTTTGGTTTCATGCTGTAATGATGTGAATACCTTTCAAATATGATTTTGTTAATTCATATTTTTTTTAAACTATGTGGATGCGGGGTGAATAGACACACGCTTATACAATCTTTTTAATTTGGCTCTTTGTTGGAGGAAAAATCAGTTATCAACATCCAAACATTATGGGACTTATAGGGTTGATCAAGGATTAGTTTAGGGTGACTTTGTAACCCTGATTAAGTTATGACTTTTGCCTTACCTTCATTGATGAAATATAATATGGAAATTGTGTTGCATTAGAACATATAGGTAGTATATTGAATGTTTCTTCCTCCATAGTTCAATAAGAGAATAGTTGTAGTGGGAGTGGAATTTTTTATTATACACTTTAGGAGTTAGTTGTAGGGGATGCTAACAAAGAAAATTAACTTATAACAATGTTGTAGTTGTTGTATTCATGTAATTATAAGTTCCAGTGATTGTTTGTTTTAGTGTCTTGGGATATAGTAATTATTCCATTTTCTTATGTGGTAATATATATGATATGAGATTGTCTATTGGATGTAGCTTGGGTGGTTTTGAGGAATGATTGTTATCCTTCCCACTCAAGTTCAAAGATAGTTTAGAGAAATACTCTTTGTTAGAAAAACAGGACCGCGGAGCAATAAAATAAAACAAATGCAAAAACAAAAACACAGAAGACACACAATACAAGAGAGACACAGATTTACGTGGTTCACCCAGTGTGGGCTACGTCCACCAGAGAAATTGCCAG
>SNQJ01S0073486.1:0-16243 GCA_010110895.2 Picea sitchensis | reverse complement strand
GATGGGTAAAAGAAAAAAAGGATCAAGATTCCGCAAAATTGATTGATCTTGAAAGAAACATAATTCATATTTTACAAAGGAAAGAAGGTGACAAAGTATCTCAGGAGGCAGAAGAAAACCTTATTTATCTGGAATCTGAGAGAAATAAATTGTTGAAAGATCAGGAGGATGTTTGGAGTAAAAGTCGGGCTATTTGGGTAAAATGTGGTGACCAGAATAACAAATTTTTTCACCAATTTGCCACACAAAGGAGAAACAATAAATATATTTGGGAAATAATTGACAGTGCGGGGAATATTCACAAAAATCAGAAAGATATCGCGGCCGAGTCAATGAAATATTTCAAGGATTTCTTCATGTCTCCATTGGATGAATCAACAGAAGAGCAGGTTCATGTGATAAGGAACTACCCAAAGATGGTGGATAGACAAGAAGCTAAGGATCTATATAAACCTGTTACTCTTGCAGAACTGGAAGCTATCCTAAAATTATTTAAAAATAAAAGAGCCATGGGCCCGATGGATGGACGGTAGAGTTATATCTACATTTTTTTGAGATTATGGGTGAAGATCTTCTTGCCCTGGTGGAAGAAACTCAGTTATTGGGCCACATTGCAGGTAGTATCAATTCTACTTTTATTGCATTGATTCCAAAAACCAATAAGCCACAGCAGTTTAGGGATTTCAGGCCTATTTCATTGTGTAATCTGGTATATAAGGTGATATCAAAGGTGACAGCGAATAGAATAAAACCGATATTATCGAAGTTTCTATCAGAGGAACAACTGGGTTTCTTGGAAGGGCACCAAATACAAGATGCAATTGGTATAATACATGAATACAAATATAAAGAAGAATAAACAAAAAGCTCTATTATTAAAGTTG
This sequence comes from Picea sitchensis, assembly GCA_010110895.2. Classification (NCBI taxonomy): domain Eukaryota; kingdom Viridiplantae; phylum Streptophyta; class Pinopsida; order Pinales; family Pinaceae; genus Picea; species Picea sitchensis. The sequence goes on along the minus strand of SNQJ01S0073486.1, from coordinate 15,359 downwards.
GATCTACAAAAGGCATATGACTGCATCAGCTGGGATTATCTCAGATTGGTTCTTATTCATGTAGGGTTTGGTATGCAATTGACCAATTGGATCCTGGCCTGTGTAGAATCGGCTTCTTTTGTTATTTTAGTTAATGGGGAGGCGACAGATTTTTTTTAAAAGTGGTCATGGTCTTCGACAGGGATGCCTACTTTCTCCATTGTTATTTATAATGGTGATGGAAAGCTTGAGCCTCTTATTAAAAAATAGCCAGAGTCAAGGTTTATTAAGCGATATCAAAGTAGCGAGGCTCACAAAAATATTACACATTTTATTTGTTGATGACATTTTTCTTCTAACAAAAGCTTCTATTGTGGAATGGAAGGAAATTGAAAGAATCGTTCAGCTATTCTGCAATGTGTGGGGATTAAGAGTGAATATGACAAAATCGACTATATATTTCTCGAGGATGGCAGAATCAAAATTATCAGTCTTTAAAAATACTTTTCCATACAACTTTTCTTATTTATCAGTTGGTTTCAAGTACCTGGGTTATTATCTGAAGTCAGGGGTCCAAAAAGAAAATGATTGGAGATGGATCCTATCAAAAGTTGAGAAAAAAATACATCAGTGGAGTTATAGATGGCTCTCCTTGGGGGGGAGGTATATATTATGCAAAACTGTATTGGAAAGTCAGCCTATCTATTGGCTTTCTCTGGCAGCGATACCTTTATCTATCCTTCATAAATTAAGGAGCATTCTATATAACTTTTTGTGGAGTGGGAATAGAGAGAAAAGAAATTTCCATCTTTGTAAATGGGAGCTTCTGGCTCGTCAAAAAAAAGGGGTGGATGGGGTCTTCATAATATCTTCTCCTTTGGCAAGGCTTTGGCGGCATCGACACTATGGAGAGTTGTTTCTAAACCAGATATTTGGCACAGAGTTCTAAAAAATAAATATTTCCCTCAAAGCACATTGAGTGATTGGTTGAGGTCGGCAACCTTCTAGCACAAGTCCGCATCCAGGATTTGGTCCAGTCTTTTAAAATTGGTACATCTAATCACAAATTGGATCGGGTGGAAACCCGGTTTGGGACTTGTTGTTTCTGTGGGTAGGGATAATATTCTGGGCCTCGGGTCCTCCTCTTTTCTTTCTACAAACCTTATAGAAGCTCTACATCAGAAAAATATATCCTTATTAGCACAGGTTTGGACACACCAGGGACAGAGTTCTTTTTTATCCAATTGGAAAGATAGTAATGAGTTGGTCTTATCAGAGGATCTTTCCATCGAGTGGTGCATTTATGTCAAGAGTTACAGGTGGCTGGAGTGATTTTCTCAGAAGAAGAAGACGAACTCTGATGGACAGGAGGGCACTCATCGGGTGCTATCTCGGTGAAGAATTTTTATGAGGCTATTCAAACAACACAAAATCATCCTTGGGATATTCCCTGTCAAGCAACCCTGAGAAGAGTCGATATCCGACGTGCTACCATCATTTCACCTTCAGACTCTATCAAGATGGACGTACGGGCTCGCCACATGCATAGAATTCTCAGAGGTTTTTTTTCTCTGGTTTAATGGCTAAATTTTTGTGAATTTTGCCTATACTAGTCTCTAGTTCAGGTCTGATAAGCGGTCGGGGCACTCAGTCCACCGCATGTTCTGGTTTCCACGATAGTTGCAGAACAGGTGGCAAGTCCCCTTGTTTGTATGTCGACAGTTATCGCTTTTTCTTTAAGTTTTGGAACTGTGAACAGTTGTCGCGTCCATGCATTCTGGTTTCCACCACGGTGACAGGACAACTGGCATGCTATCATGTATATTTGGACACGTAATTTTTCTGCTACGACAAGGTAATATATATTTTTATTTACAAAAAAAAAAACATGAAAAATTAACTCATCAACAAAATTTAACCCCTAAATTTTTTCAAATACTTATTATATTTTTATTTATCTTAAATAAAAATATTTTTTTTCAAAAAAAATTAAAATCATAAAAAACTATTTAAAAACATCACAGGTAGTATTTTCTATTATCAAGGTAGTATATTCTATTATCAATTATTATATTTTTTATTAAGAAAAAATATATAAAAGCTTTTATAGGTTGGCATTAATAAGCACCCTCAAAACTAAACCAACATTGAGTTAAAAGTCACCATCAACTTAGACTTAGAAATCAACCAATTTCAATATTATTAGTTGTTAGTCAATTTAACTTATTAATTTTCTAATAAAATACATAAATCATAACAATCCTTCTCAATCATAAAAATTGTATATCGATATATATAAATAACTATTACAATAATGAGCATAAAAAGGTTCCACCGCATTCCTAGTTTTCTTCCCACTTTCACAATTATTTATTAGACTTGGTATCCTTGGAGGACCAAATTTCTTCATGTGAATTGATGACTCATAAGCAACGAAATTGAAAATAACACGCATACAATAAATTAAACTAATCCCATGTAAAAGTAAGAGGCAGAGATAACTAATCCCAATAAAAACAAAAACGAAGAGTCAGACCATGCCATCCCAACCAAAGAAAATGGTTATGTATTTAAATCGAGTATTTTATAGTCTAACTTTTTTATAAACTAGGTAGTTGATATTAATATAATTGATGTAGTTAAAATGTTCTAGATTTTTATTTTTCGATGTATTTCGTTTAAAATTAAATAGAAATTTATACACAGGAGACTAAATCAATTTATATCTTCAAAAACATAACTTAAACACTATAAAATTACTATTATAAAGGTTTAATTCATTTTAAAAAAATTAATCACAATCTTTACGCATTTTTGAGTGAGTTTTTCAATGCGAGAGCCACTTTCGTATTTTCAAAGTTGAGTTATTGCAAGAGTGGAATATTCTCCACGTAAAAATTGTCATATCTCCAATATTATTGGCTTCGAATTTGATAATAGATAAGACCTTTATGGAGATCGCCTATCGCGATTTATTTGAATAAAATAGCGTACTATTCATGGACGAGTTGTTTAGTCCGAGAAACATTGACAAGTTGTTTGGCTCCACAATTTTTTTGCGAGATTTTTTCTATGTTCACACTTATTTAATATATTAGTAATGATGTTTTTAATTAAGTTATATATTATTAATTTGTATTATCATATTTTAATATGATGATGATTAACATCTACTATGATCGAATTGATTTATTAAACTTTAAGAGAGTAAGTGATTACTTGTCTTTAAATATAAGAGGGGTAGGTGGCTCCCTAAAGGCTGCCTCTTTCAGGCGTTGTTTGGATTTAACTCGTCTTGAAATTGTATTCCTACAAGAGACACTGGTAAATGATCAGAAGGCTCGAGCATTCATGATAAAGTTTCGTCCTACTTCAGTAACATGCGCAGTGAGTGTTGTGGGGTCTTCYGGAGGATTGCTCGTTGCTCGGGACCCTTCGCTTTACAATTTTTATCCGTTTCTAACTTGTGGTGGGATTCTCTTGTCAGGTAATAATAAAGCCACCAAAAGGAATTATAATCTATTGAATATCTATGGCCCGTGCTCGGAGAGAAAATATTTCTAGACTTCGCTTGCTAGTAGTGGACTCCTATCACTTAGGAATCAGGTGATAGCAAGTGATTTAAACTTTACTTTGTCTTCCAGAGAAGTTTGGGGAGGTTCAGCATCTTCAGGCTTATTGGACGACTTTTTCAATAGGTTGGTTTAGGATCATAAGCTTCTGGATATAAAACCTGACTCGCTTGTACCAACTTGGAGGAATGGTCACGCGGGCTTGGATGCCATTGCAAAACGGTTGGATAGGTTTCTTATTTCGGAGGCTCTGATTTTGGAGGTCAAATTGCATAGGACGTGGGTTGAATACCCATTTGTGTCGAATCACGCTCCCATCTTATTACAATTGGAGGATTCTATTAATCACAGAAATTATCCTTTCAAATTCCATGCTAAATGGCTTCTGGAAAAGGATTTTAATGATTTAATAAGAAATCTGTGGATCGATCAGAAATATTTGCAGGAGAATAACTGCCAGAGAAGATTCATATGGAAATTAAAGGATCTAAAAGTGTCTACTAAAAGATGGGTAAAAGAAAAAAAGGATCAAGATTTCGCAAAATTGATTGATCTTGAAAGAAACATAATTCATATTTTACAAAGGAAAGAAGGTGACAAAGTATCTCAGAAGGCAGAAGAAAACCTTATTTATCTGGAATCTGAGAGAAATAAATTGTTGAAAGATCAGGAGGATGTTTGGAGTAAAAGCCGGGCTATTTGGGTAAAATGTGGTGACCAGAATAACAAATTTTTTCACCAATTTGCCACACAAAGGAGAAACAATAAAAATATTTGGTAAATAATTAACAGTGCGGGGAATATTCACAAAAATCAGAAAGATATCGTGGCCGAGTCAATGAAATATTTCAAGGATTTCTTCATGTATCCATTGGATGAATCAACAGAAGAGCAGGTTCATGTGATAAGGAACTACCCAAAGATGGTGGATAGACGAGAAGCTAAGGATCTATATAAACCTGTTACTCTTGCAGAACTGGAAGCTATCCTAAAATTATTTAAAAAAGAAAAGAGCCATGGGCCCGATGGATGGACGGTAGAGTTATATCTACATTTTTTTGAGATTATGGGTGAAGATCTTCTCGCCCTGGTGGAAGAAACTCGGTTATTGGGCCACATTGCAGGTAGTATCAATTCTACTTTTATTGCACTGATTCCAAAAACCAATAAGCCACAACAGTTTAGGGATTTCAGGCCTATTTCATTGTGTAATCTAGTATATAAGGTGATATCAAAGGTGATAGTGAATAGAATAAAACCGATATTATCGAAGTTTCTATCAGAGGAACAATTAGGTTTCTTGAAAGGGCACCAGATACAAGATGCAATTGGTATAACACATGAATACATTCACAATATAAAGAAGAATAAACAAAAATCTCTATTATTAAAGTTGGATCTACAAAAGGCATATGACTGCATCATCTGGGATTATCTCAGATTGGTTCTTATTCATGTAGGGTTTGGTATGCAATTGACCAATTGGATCCTGGCCTATGTAGAATCGGCTTCTTTTGCTATTTTAGTTAATGGGGAGGCAACAGATTTTTTTTAAAAGTGGTCATGGTCTTCGACAGGGATGCCTACTTTCTCCATTGTTATTTATAATGGTGATGGAAAGCTTGAGCCTCTTATTAAAAAATAGCCAGAGTCAAGGTTTATTAAGCGGTATCAAGGTAGCGAGGCTCACAAAAATATTACACATTTTATTTGTTGATGACATTTTTCTTCTGACAAAAGCTTCTATTGTGGAATGGAAAGAAATTGAAAGAATCGTTCAGCTATTCTGCAATGTCTGGGGATTAAGAGTGAATATGACAAAATCAACTATATATTTCTCGAGGATGGCAGAATCAAAATTATCAGTCTTTAAAAATACTTTTCCATACAACTTTTCTGATTTATCAGTTGGTTTCAAGTACCTGGGTTATTATCTGAAGTCAGGGGTCCAAAAAGCAAATGATTGGAGATGGCTCTTATCAAAAGTTGAGAAAAAAAATACATCAGTGGAGTTATAGATGGCTCTCCTTGGGGGGGAGGTATATATTATGCAAAACTGTATTGGAAAGTCAGCCTATCTACTCGCTTTCTCTGGCAGTGATACCTTTATCTATCCTTCATAAATTAAGGAGCATTCTATATAACTTTTTGTGGAGTGGGAATAGAGAGAAAAGAAATTTCCATCTTTGTAAATGGGAGCTTCTGGCTCGTCAAAAAAAAGGGGTGGATGGGGTATTCATAATATCTTCTCCTTTGGCAAGGCTTTGGTGGCATCGACACTATGGAGAGTTGTTTCTAAACCAGATATTTGGCACAGAGTTCTAAAAAATAAATATTTCCCTCAAAGCACATTGAGTGATTGGTTGAGGTCGGCAACCTTCCAGCACAAGTCTGCATCCAGGATTTGGTCCAGTCTTTTAAAATTGGTACATCTAATCACAAATTGGATCGGGTGGAAACCCGGTTCGGGACTTGTTGTTTATGTGGGTAGGGATAATATTCTGGGCCTCGGGTCCTCCTCTTTTCTTTCTACAAACCTTATAGAAGCTCTACATCAGAAAAATATTTCCTTATTAGCACAAGTTTGGACACACCAGGGACATAGTTCTTTTTTATCCAATTGGAAAGATAGTAATGAGCTGGTCTTATCAGGGGATCTTTCCATCGAGTGGTGCATTTATGTCGAGAGTTATAGGTGGCTAGAGTGATTCTCTCAGAAGAAGAAGACGAACTCTGATGGACAGGAGGGGACTCATCGGGTGCTATCTCGGTGAAGAATTTTTATGAGGCTATTCAAACAACACAAAATCATCCTTGGGTTACAGGCTGGAAGATACAATTATGGAAATGGGATATTCCACAAAAGATCAAACTATTCTTTTGGTTGGCTTTTAACAATAAGATATCGAGTTGGGATAATCTCCTTCATAGGGGCTGGAGTGGCCCGGGAAGATGTATCCTGTGTAAACAGGAGTCAGAGGACATTACTCATCTATTCATAAAATGTTCCTTCACGAGGGCAGTATGGGATACCATATGTCGGCATACAAAAATAGCTCATTGCTGGAGTGGGGAAAACCTTTGCGATGGCATGACAATATGGATTGAGGCTAAAACAGGTTTCCCAAGTTTGGTGGTAGTTGTTTGTTGGAACATTTGGCTTGCCAGAAATGAGGCCATCTTTGAGGGAAAGGAGGCATCCAATACAATTGTCGCTATTAAAACGTTGAGTATCTATCACAAGCAAGCCATAAAGCATAAAAAAATTATCTCCATAACTTATATGAACCCGGATAACATTGACTTTCTGTAGCATTTTTTGATGGAGTGGCACAGAGCGATGGAAGAAACTGTGGAGCGGGTGGGATTTTAAAAATATCTAAAACTTTATTATATAAATGGCATGTGAACTGTGGTCAGGGTTCAAATACAAAGGCGGAGTTAATGGGAGCTTGGGCAACTGTCCAACTAGAAAAACATTTCGATTTTGAAAAGTTCCATGTATTTGGTGACTCCTTGGTTATTATAAACTGGTTAAGTAAAAAAGGAAAACTCGAGGTATGTTCACTAACAGGCTGGAAAAGGAGGATCATCTTATTCAAGGAAAAGTTCATTGAATTAAACTTCTATCACATTCTCCGTGAGTTCAACAGAGGTGTAGATGAACAATCTAAAAGAGATCTATCGGATCAGGAAGGAAGCCTTGTTATCCATAAATGGATTGATGGACAAGAGAGTTCTACAAAGATCATCCATATTTACTGATGGAGGATTCTATCTTGGTTATCCTTCTGATCTTTTTTTGGTTGAAATTCTCAGAGTCTTCTTGTTGTTTTTGGTGCTATATTTCCCTGCATCATAGCTTTTGGATGTAATTTCTCTTTTTTGAGTCCTGAGTTGGGACAGTCACTTTTTTGTCAGAACAGGTGAAGGCTTCATATATTTTGGAAAGTAGCTCTTAGAATGGATTAATGTTACTTGTGGTGAATTAGTAGTGAGCTATTTCTTAATAGCGCCCAGTTCGATATGTAAAAAATTATATATCATAATATAATTGTGTTAATTTTCTTTATGGAAAAAAAGTGATTACTTGCTATTCTTAATAAGAACTATTATAATATATGTGTAATGATGCTTTAGTCACATGCAGTTAATTTTATTATTATATATCTTTATAAAGTAAGAAATATTATAATTATTTTTTTTAATATTTCATTGTAGATGAGAAATGTAAGTTTTGCCCATAGAAAAAATATATGAATTAGTAGATAAGTTAATCAAGGTTTAGGTAGAAAGAAATATTTTTTTTTGTTAACCAACATGTATTTTGAAGTTAAGATGGATTTTAAAATTAAAATAGTTTTTTTTTTTTTTTTTGGAGGAGTTAATAATAATAATCTATTTTTAAGGTCACGACCAAGCCACACCAAATTGGTGTATGAGACCCCATTGTTTGTGGGACAAGGGACCTCCCTCCGCCCAATGATTTGACTGGTAAAGTCTACGGAAGTATACATACCCTACCCCCCTCTGAATTTGAACTTGTGATCTCTTAACAGGAAACACATGTTCTTAACCATTAGGCCCACTCAAGTTGTATATAACAATTAGGCCCATATAACAATATACTTATTATGAGTTCAACATATCATTTTTGTGAAAAATGAACTAAGTGGGAGGATCACAATCAATCATCTCAATCTAAACCCAATTGACAACTATGTTTTATGTTATATGTAAGGATTTTACAATATTTTATGTAACAAAAAAATTATGATATTCAATAACACTTATTTATGATACTTAATCAAATAAATAAATAAAACATCAAATAATATAAAAATCAATCATAATTTTTTTTACATAAAACTCAAAACAGTCAACTACTCAAACTCACCACCACATTAATAATAAATATTTACAAATAAATATACATACATGTTTAAAAAAATATTATCATTCCCCCCAAACAAATATATACATGAATGTTTTTTTTGGTAAATAAAAAAGATTTTATTGCCTCATAATGTTGTCACATCTATAAATAACGAGACATTGTCTAGAGACCAGTGACTTGTTTCGCCAAACAAGTGGAAACCGGAATAGGTGGTTACATGATATGTTGTTTGGACCAATGCAAAAAATGTCACTTGTTCGGCCAAACAAATGGAAACCGGAACATGCAGCTCAGAGCTTCATTGTCTACAAGAAGAGAGAACCCTGAACATGGAAATGAAAATTCCTACAGTATTTGGACAATTACAGTGCATAGAGCAAAAAGAAAAAACTTTTCAAGATTAAGCAGTGGAGGAACTAGTGAATCCTTTGTCGTCGTGAGTGTCATTGGTAGGAACAAAGACGAACGGTTATGCACAGGTCGAGCACCTTCGTTGACTTTGCGAGCCTGAGAGAGAATCATACAACAAGTTAAGATGACTGCTGAGCAGGGTATGCCTGTGTAGTTGCTCCTGCATGTCCCTGTGCATCTCAAAGATGAGGTCCAGGTGTTCTTGTGAGAGGTAACAAGTGGAGCACAAATCCTGGTTTGGAGCATTTGAGGGAGGAGGCATTGTCTCTTCATGGCATTCTTCCAACGACATTTCTTCCTTAATTATGCAAGTAGCCCAATCTGAGACACCAGATGCACCAGGGATGGAATGACCAGTGAGGGGCGGGTCTTAGGGGTCTGGAACAATGTATAGAAGGGAGGTCGGCGGAATGCTAACCGGTTACGCTGGAATCTCTTCTTCCACAATGGCCATTAGAGGCTCTTCGACCCCCGTGTCATGACAGACCAGAGAAGTCGAAGTCGTCCGGAAGAGGCGGCAAAGGCTTCTTTGCATGGCTACAAAGCTGTAATAAGAAGGTCCTCTCTTGGGCTTGCCGCGTAACCGAGGCATGGTCGTGTAAACAATCAAGACACTGAGCGGGCGCAGAACTTGTAGAAAGTCGAGGAGAGTGGCTAGAGGGGCACTAATTGTTCCAAAACACAAGAGCTGAGCCAAATTTGAATGCCAAGAGCCATAGCTTACTCAGAGTAAATGATGAGGCGTTGGAGGCGCTGAAAGGACCTGGCTTGTGCATCTCGTACCCATCACAGTGCACCAACCTTGCTTCACTGAAGAAGCCATTAAACCAGAATTGAAATGTCACCTTGCCTACTCGTATGAGCTTTGAATGTTATCCATCCTACAAGATATGGATGTGAGGGTGGCGGCGTGTGCAATTAAATCATCAATGCACATGTTGTCCACTTGGCACACTATCGGGGAACATATACATGAATGTTATTATAATATTATTTCCTTAAAAAATAATAGCAAATATCTCCAAGTGGGGAAATCACATTATAACAATTGGATAACGTCACACTTTTTGCCACTTTTTGATTAAAAAAAGCATCCAATAAAAAAATAAATTACCATTTATAGCGATGTGTATTCAACCATCAACGTCCTAGCGTGCTGAGCAATTCTATTTTGTGATGCCTATTTATTAAAGATGCCACAGACTAAATCCATTAGGATTCCTTTGGAATATTTATGCAGTCACAAGTTCATTAAATAAGTTATCAAACGGACAAACCTAGCCCGGGTATTTTCCCTATGGAGTAGGAGTATATGATTTGGCACTTCAGAGCTACTCGGAGTTTGCATCTCCAGTATTCTGCCACATCTGCTACCGGTATTAATCCCTATCAATTATCTCTCTGTATTTCTTGCAGAAATCAGTGAAAGAGGTGCCATAGGCGAGGCTCGGCGAAAAAAAAGCCTCGATACTCCTTTTTGCTTGCTGGTAACTTCAATACTTACATGTCCTTGGCGACAGTGATGGATCAGTTCGCCTTGCATTGTCCTCCCCTCGGCCATGCGTCGCCAGGTGAGTCCTTTTAACCATTTTTTCTGGTGCATGAAATTTTAGTCCCTTTCAGTATAAAATGCGGGATGAAGCTGGGGGCTTCGATTCCCATGGAGTTATTTCAGAGGTCGTGGGAAAATTCGTGGTTGGTATAATTGGAATTATGTAGAGTTAGTTACGATCTCGACTCCCATGGAGTCATGTGGTGCCCCCTCTATCAACTTGATCCAGACCATTATCCGGGTCGAGGTATGTCTTTTTGGAATGTTGATGGATTCTTACGAGTATGCAGAGTGGTTTTCAATGTATTGTCAACATTATGCAGGGTAACCCACCACAATGGAATTTTGACACTGGCTTGCAGTTACCAACAAAGAAACTAGCCTTAAAGACAGAGGGATCTACTTGAACTGTCTATTAATGTTAGGAGCAAAGAGAGATTGGGAGGGGCCACAAACAAGTCAACCGATGGACTTGTATCTGAAAGCCTACTTCCAGATTTGCAGAAGCTTTGATGCATACTATGACTTGTGTTGACACATACAAAATTATATTCTTCCTATTTAAACAACATGAATATCCCACAAAAAGATTGCAGATATTCATGAATTACAAAGCTTTACTTAAAGATAGCAGATATTCATGAATTACTCTTGGGTTGTTTCCCCCTATTTCCTATTACAAAGCTTTACTTAAATAGCAATAAAATTTCCCTAATTATCCTAGCTTTTAGGAAATAAACTTATCATGAATTACAAACTAAAGATAACAATGAAACTACTATAGGAAATAACTCGTATGATTGAAATTGCTTGGCAAAGGCTACCATAATCTTCCATCGATCCTCTGCTGCCAGGTGTTTTCCACTTGAATTTGGAGTTATCTACAATCATTGATTGAATCTCTGAAAAAATTGGATCTGGAGTTAAGCTGCCACATGTACCTTCAAATGCTTGAAGATTTGCAACTTGTTAAGTTGGAGATGCTTGAAATCTGGGATATTTTTCCTTCTGGCTGCCACATGTCTTTTCACTGCTGTAGAACTCTCTGAATATATTGGATTTGATTCTCTTGACTAATCTTTTTCCATCTGTCAAATGCCTTGTTGGAAATAATCCCTGGAAATGCTCTAGAAATCAGTGATCCAACAATTGCTCCTCAATCTGATCCCTACGAATCTGGGGTTTGTTTTCATAGATGATCCATTGTTAATTTGTGTCTTGCCACATCTTTAGCTTTAACTAATTAGTGTCTTGTCACTGTCGAAATGATGTCTTCAAATCTAGAAGAGGTTTACTAGATTTTCCATCTGGAAAAACTGAAATGCACAACTCGAGCTACCTCATAAGGAATAATTGACATGTGTTGGAAGTGAACAAACCACAAATAAGCTTCACAAATGCTTTGATATGCTGGAAGCTTGGGGATAGGTAAAACTATTATAAGCACTCTAAATCAAAGGAAACCTCTTTGACTAAAATCCTTTGTTGCTAGAAACGCTGAGAATAATGCTTTGAATGAGGATTCGATGCCCTGAAATCTGGAAGCAAAGTACATCTTGGATACTCTGCTATCTGCTAGAAAACTGTTCAAAAAATGCTCATTGAACTCCTTTTTTTATAGCCCTTAGCGAAAACTACATAAGTGCTCTATGTATTCCAATAACATGCTTCGGGACCCTTTATCAGGTTTCAAGAGTAATACCACTTCATGGTGAGAGCATTAGACTTCTGGTTCAGAGGCTTGGCTCTCAACAGGATCATCACTGCAAGAATCACTTTGTTGTTGGGTAGGTGGACATGCAGCACTGAGATTTACTTGCGATTGGTTATCTGTCCCAGATGTGGGAAAACTTTGCTCTTGATTATGAGCACAAATACTTGAATTCAAAGGTGAAGCAACAGTAAAGAAAACATCCCATAATCATTTATTGGAAACTAATATTTATAGTGGAAAACCATAAATGGATTAAAAACTATAAAATGAAGACTTTTATGAAAATTGTAGCTATTTGTCTTGACCTGTAGGGGTTATGCGCCTCTGGTGCTTCTTAAACTTGCTATGCTTGTGATGGAGGTCTTTAGGCAAAGACCTACAATTCAAACAATCCTGTGAAGTGTTTCCACCATGAACAATTTTGTTTGTAGTTGATTTTGCAGAGAATTACACATTTGCTGCACAAAAACAAATACAGAGTGAATATTATCATTCCGATCAAGTCACTATATTTGTACACGTTCTATATAGACATGATCAATAGAGTGTTGATAACATAGAAAGCACCAATGACAATCAACATGTTATTGAAGCATATCAATTTTATATAAGTGATGATTAGGCACACGATACATATTATGTACAACATTGTTTTCATAAATTTTATGATTCATTTAAATAACATGGGATCAGATTCGATCGACATTGGATATGGGCAGATGGATGTGCAGGTCAGTTCAAATCTTCACGATCATTCTATTGGTTGTGTCATGTTCACAAGAAATCAAACATTACACATTGTTGGAATTTCCTTGAGATTGGTCATGGAAAAGGAGAGCACGACGATGCAGAGGCATGTGTAAAACGAGCACTTCGAAGGTATCAGATGAACCCTCATGCCAATTGATTTGAATCCGTTGATCAAGTTGTTGAATGGTACAAATTGGCGCTAAGCCATGAAAATAATCCATCAAGGGATGTGCACAAGTGTGTGTATATATTTGTTACACATGTACACATGATATTTTTATTCGCATGTTCATATTTATATGATCTTCAATCATGTTCTTGATAGAGTTCAAGTTAACAAGTTCTTGTCTTTAACATGTATATCGGCATTTCATATGAATATTTAAATAAATTATTCTTAAACAGTGTGAAGGTTTTTTGGTATGTTGGAGACCAAGATGTAAATAGATCACTCCCATATGAGGCCAGTACAATACATGGGACGCGAAAATTGCATTCGGTTAAAAAAAAATCCCTATCAAAATGTGTTTGCATTTGATAAAAGAAATGAATCTTGTTTTTGTTCAGTTTGCATAGAGGACACAGTATCCACAGAGATTTGCGAAAACAAAAATGCGGAATATGTTAAAGCTTGGAAACATACCGAACTTAATACAAAAGAGAAAATGCCACTTGCAAGCTCAGAGGAGATGGAATCAAATGAAACTATAGTGTCATTTGATGGTGATAGAGTTTATGATCTTGTTAGAAAAGGTAATTTATGTTACAATTGTTCAAACATATTTGTTAAATATTTAAACAAATTGTAGATGTACTTGTATTGGATATATAAAATTTATATATAGTAGATGAGTAATGGTGTGCATGTGTGCTAATATAACGAGAACTGCTTGTTGGAACATATAGAATTATTTGTAGGAGATGTCTTTGTCGTGGTTGCACCTGTAGACAGCACTAAAAATGTGAAATATTATTTGATGCGATGCACGGAAGGAAAGATGAGGTTATTAGAAGATTTTGATGATAACAGTTTTATATATGAAAGAGGATTCATCGTATTGAAATGTTATTTTTTCAAGAAACTCATCAAACCTTATGGTGATGCATTATGAATGAAAGCTTTTTAACTACAACCTAAAGACTAATACCTTATGGAATATCAAGAAATAGTTCTTAACTTTCTACCCTAAGATTTCATGGATATAAGAACTTGCAAATTACTAAAATAACATTAATAAATGCATCTAATAAAATTGAAACTAGGCAAAATAACATAAAATTTCTTGAAGAGTTCAAAATTGTCAAAGAGCAACCTTAAAAAAATGAATCATTTCCTTTACATATTGCACAAATCCATCTTAATTGTGAGGATGTCATGTTTCCAAATTTTAATGGTTTATTTCGAGAATTTCTCCCAATGAAATTTAAAATTAAAAGAAATTGTAAGAATTTCAATAATATTCACTAAACAACTAGATAAAGTACACATGCACTCTATCGAATAGACATGGTATATGGAATCTGTCCACCTATCTATCACCCCACCTTGGTAATTATTTTCTTTGCTACTATGGTTTAAGCATTCTTTTATCATCTAATACAAAATCTCTTTGTTTTAGTGAGCTCGGTGTCTTTTACTTGTACAATCTCACACATAACCTTTAAAAAGGTCATATTTTTAACTCTCAAAAAATTGTAGTTGAAATCTACTCAATGGAGGTTCCACTAGATCAAAGCCCATGAACATTTCTCTCTTTTGGAATTATTAATTCTAGGGTTGTATTTTGTGGGTTTAATCTTGTTATTTCTTAATATATATGCTTATTTGCGCTTATATTTCTCGAATTAGTATTGTTCATACTCTAGAGAGGTATTGTTCATATATATGCTTATTTGCACGTATTTGCATTGATATCATGTTTATGTTGTTGATAAATGAGAACACCAATGTCATCCTTATGATGTGGTGTGCAAAGGGAGTGAGGTATGATTGGGTTAGTGGTGTACATGGTAACTTATGAAAGAATATGGATATGGTACAATGGGTAAGAAAAGGAGACCTAATATCACACTAATGTGTACTTTGACATTTGATCATCTACCATGAACAACACCTACACTTGTATATATTTTTTAGGATAAAGATCTTAGAGTTATGAGATGCATTACGTTAGGTAATGAATCAATTGGCACAAGTAAATATTAGGAAGTTTAAATCAATAATGAAATATTGGAATTGTTGAAATAATGTAACTGCAAAGTGTATTCTTATTATTATTTGATATATTATTCATTGGATCAATCCCCATTGTGGATTGATCATGTCAGCTATTGTAAAAGAACCAAATCCCCTTTTGCGGATTGGTCATAATGTAATTGTAATAGGCAGAAAGAGAAGTCGGCCCCAGAATATATTAAAGAAGCCCTGAAATATAATAAAGGTGGTTATAACCACCCAGAAGAAGAAGTCGGCCCTGCCAGTGA
>SNQJ01S0073485.1:4681-24874 GCA_010110895.2 Picea sitchensis | reverse complement strand
ATTGAAATAAAAGCCCCATGCAATAATAGTAACTTGGCCATACCTTTCAAGCATGGACAAGTTCTTTTTAAATTTGATGTTGATAGGGTAGTGAATGATTTGGCTAAACAGTTTAATCTTAGCCAAAGTGTCTAATCCTGGTCAGATAGCCCTAGGGTAGAGTAATTTCTTAACCCAACAGTTTAATCTGGGTTAATTGTCATAGGAAACCAGGTTAGAACATAGGTTAGTTGATTTATTGTTCCATTCCAATAAAAACAGCTTGATGTCAAGATTGCACCATGTTCCAAATGCCTAAAGGATAGTTTGGTCGAAGCCCCATTGTGGTGTCTCTTTAAAAGTTTGGGAAAACCCCATAAAAACGCTTTTATCCTAAGTTTTCCCAGCGCATGTGTTCTCTGCGCCTCAGATTATGCTTCCTTCACATTTCGACGGTTCTGATCGTGGCGCCCAGATCTACGGTGCACAGATAATTCCAGACCCCCCCGATCGTTCTTCGTTTAATGGAGGGGGGAGGGGGGGGGTCCGAAATCGGTAATAAGATTGGCGCACATATGGACGGCCCAGAGACAAGCGCTTAAATCAACGGTCCAGATTGGATTCCCGAACCCCCCGTCTGTTCTGCCTTTAATGGAGGGGGGTGTCCAGAATGAGTGATAAGCGACGTGCTAAGATCTGCGGCCAGGAAGAGGGCGCGTAGATCAACGACCCTAATTGGATTTTGGACCCCCCCATGATGATCTGCTTTTAACTGAGGGGGGGGTTCGGAATGGTTTTTTGCCTTTGGCGGGACCCTTATCATACGTGGCGTCAGTCTATTTGTCTCGAAGTCCCATCACCATCTGCTATCTGATAGCCCCCGTCACTTGTGGACGTCATCTTCCACTAGGTTCCACTTGTTCCACTTGTTCCCGAGTTATGTCCCATCCCATAACTGTTGTCAGTCCCCTAACCCCTTTCACTCATGAACAACCCCTTATCATGACTTTTGCCTCCAATCCCTAGCCACCACATCACCCGTCCGTATGTTTCATGTTGGAAATATTGTCATTGATGGAAAAGGCTGAGGCAGAAGAGTTTTATGTAGAGTTTTCTGTAAGAAAATCAGTGTATGGTTGAGTTTTGGATGGGTGCGTATGATCGCTGAAGAAGGTCACTAACAACCATCAGATCTACAGAAGTTGCAAGGAAGATAAGGCAGATAGCATGTGGGCCACCCTAGAGGATAGGTAGTAAGTGCTTCATCGGAGAATCGAGAATCGGAGTTTCGCGAGTCCCGTGAACAAATGCATCAAACATCGCAAAATTGTGATATGCGATTTCCCGATAGCGTGTGGGCCACCCTGGAGGACAGGTGGCAGGTCAAAGGCCCGTCGGAGGACCAGCGTATTAGGAATCGACAAATCGATATTCCCGTGAACGAAGGATCGGGGAAATCCCTAAAGGAAACCCCGACGCGGGATCTGAACCGTCCATTCAATGGGACGCATGTCAGGAGTTCCTGAGGACAAGAAAGTTGAGACATCGAAAGTCTCGAAATCCCGAGAGTTAATCTGAACCATCCATATGAAGAAGGACATGTGTCACGCGATCGTGCGTATCGGAGATCTGAGACACTAGGCATCGGGACTTGCAGGTCTCGAAACCCTGGAAAGATCAAGAGTCGTCCATCTGGAAGGACGCGTGGCAAAGGATCGGGCGTCGTCGACACTTTGTCTATTGGGAAATTGGAGATCCCGATGACAAGGGATTTGTGCATTGTGAAATCGCGACCAGTGAAACCCCGATCAGTGGGGAACAACTGTCAGCACAGCAAATAAGGAGGACAACAACGTAGTGGAGAACAACTGTCATCATAAAGGAGCATCAGGATTTGGACGATCGGGAATCACGCAGGTGTATGCATTGAGGCATCACAAACCCCATAGCCCTGACAGGGTAAGGTTGTGGTCACAGTGTGACGGTCACGTTGATCGGGAGCTAAGCTCAGGAGGGCTAGCGTATGGAATGTAGAAACCTGATTTAAAGAAGGCGCGTGTAGGTTTAATTCAAATTTTTAAAAAAGAGCCTGATTTCCCCCGAGCAATAAATATGGGACCCGATGAGCGTTGAACAGTTCCTTGACCCATGGTCTTAAGAAGGGGTCGATGCCCTTTCTACAGGTTCCCAAAGAAGCAAAGTAGGACGGTAAGGATGGTAAGGACGGTGATAGGTTGTAGGGGTCCCTTTTGGAGGATGTGGAGGCCATTTTTCTGACAGTAGGCACATCTACAGGTCGCTAAGGTCATTTGTGCAGGCGGCATAAAAGTTTGAAGTGGGAGGAACCTCGTTGTAGTAGTTGGGTGGGGGATCTACAATGAATCCAACTAAGTTACTATAGATCTGAACTGCTCAGCAACACATATAGTCTGGGTTATTGCTGATATTCTAAAGTTTTGGGCAAAATATGTTTGCTGACAAATGTACAAGGGTTGAAACTATCTGATCCAGCGTGAAAATTGATGAAACGTGATCAATAGCATGTCTGAGGGTTAAAGTGTTCAGTAGAATCACCCTACCAGTAGAAACTGGTGTGATTTTCAGGGGGTTGAAGCTCTCTTCTAGGAAAGACTAGTAAACGAGAGAAGGTTGCAACCTTCTGCAGGTAGAAGCCTGCGTACTAGTATGAGTCCGCACTAGTACAATGTTGTAAAACATTTTCTTAATGATAATTATTGAAGACAGAGACAACAACAGCGATGGTTTTCTCCTGATTTGGGTTTCCACCTTAAATCCTGGTGTTCATGTGTCTTACTCATGTGCATTGGCTTATTTTGTTATTACTACACTGAATTAATGCTTAATAGACACCTGATGAATAAAGAAATTCATTATAAGATCTCTAAATACACTCTTGTTTCTTTAAGACTATACAATAAATGGTCTTTACAAAGTAACCTAAGGTTTTTCAGTGAAAGAAAAGAAAAAATTAATTGATTGTTGAAATACTGATTCACCCCCCCCTCTCAGTACTTCTCAACAATTGGTATCAGAGCGGGTTCTTCCGAAAAGGCTTAACTGCTAGAAGGAAGTTCTATCAAAATGAGCAATCAAGACGAAATAGCATCTATCAGGCCTCCACTCTTCAATGGAAACAATTTAATCTTCTGGAAAACAAGGATGAGATTTTATCTTCAGTCTCTGGGAGCAGATGTATGGGCTATTGTTGAAGGAGGATATCAATATCCATCTACAGTACCAACAGATCCAACATAAAGAAAAACCTATGAAACAAATGCAAAAGAAGTCAATGCTCTATTAGGAAGTCTAACTGAATCAGAATTTGTCAAAGTCATGCAGCTGAACACAACAAAGGACATATGGGACAAAATCATTCTGATTTATGAAGGTGATGCAAAGGTAAAAAGTGCTAAACTACAAACCCTCAGAATTCAATATGAGAATCTTAAAATGAATAATGAGGAAAGCATTGCCAATTTCTTTTTACGTCTTGATTAGATTGTAAATCGCATGAGAAATCTAGGAGAAACAATAACCGAACCTACCTTGGTTGAAAAAATTTTGAGATCTCTAACTGCAAAATTTGAGTCAAAAGTATCAGCTCTTGAAGAAAAGCAGGATCTTCAAAATNCAGTTGGGTTTTGTTTGTAGGGGCAGGACCATCAGTTTGAGGGCTTTTCTGGAGGGTTATCATCATTCTACATTTGTCTGCAGATTGGGACGTCTTGGAGCCATAGGAGACGTCCTGTAATTCAGTAAAACTCAGATCTAGGGAGATCTACTTGAGATCGGAGTCCGAAACTTCTCCCACGGGATTCTCATAGCCCGATCTATATTCTTGGAGAGTTTCAGAGCATTTGGAGGCCTCCTTCATTAGGAATGAACCAACTAGGGTTTCAGTCATCCAGTGGGGCACCCCATTCAGTGGGAAATTCAGATCTACAGAGTTTGAGAGTGGATTTGGGAATTTGGACATCTGGGTTGTCCTTATAGTTTCCTGATCTATCATTTGGAATATTTCTCGGGATGATTGGACACTTTTGGTAGAAGGGCAGAATTATTGAGGGCTTCAGCATTCTAGCAGGATGTGGCAGTTTCCATCTTAGAGGTTGAGCATTAGTACGGCTCAGATCTGCTTGATTCAGTCTTCATTGTATATCCAGCCTTTGGAGGCTTATTTTGTATTGTCGGGAGCATTTTGTAGCAGCTCATATCTATTGCTTGTACGGCCATCTGAGGTTTATACCAGATCAACCATCTATTGTATTGATCTTACATTGCTCATAATAAAAAGGTCATATCTTTACTTGTGCTTCTACATCTTGAATATATTGTGATATCCATGTGTTGATGAATCTTGTATGCACTTAATAACTCAATAAATTAGTAGTAGTTAGTGATTCCAAGAAAGAATTTGGCTTGGGTTCATTACAATGTCCTCTGGCGGGGCCATCATGAAGTTCTTTTAGCACTTTTTCTGCATCTTCACGCTTGAGACATCTTAATAGTACCCCATCATAATTGATCCAGAAGAGAACCAAATTTATAAGACGATATTGCACAGATTTTAATCTCAGGGCTCTCCTTTCTCTGGGATTGAGATTTTCGGGACAAGCCCCTTGATGTAGAAGATAAGTTAAGTCTTTATACCAAGAATATTTTCCTAGGGAGATGTATGTTACTTCACCACACCATAGTGCCATCTCGTTCTCCCATTCGAGATCTTTGTTTACTTGATCTTGGGCCTCGGCTGTGAGCTTACACAACCCCTTCCCTTTTACTAGTTTTGCAGGCTTTATTTCTAGGTCAAATTCCTGGACTACCACCATCCAGTTTCCTCTTCTTTCCCCCATTTCTTTCTAGGTAAACAAGGATCGAATGACAGGGTGAGGCACAATTACTTTAGTGTGATTCTTGAGGATGTAAGATCGAAATTTTTTTACTGCCTTCTAAACTGCGTAGGCTTACTTGTCGACTGCAAGATAATTGAGCTCATCCCCTTGAATATTAGTACTCATAAATTATATCGGGGCTTCGTTGTTGTCATTATCCTTCTGATTCAATACTACGTCTAGCGATTGATCAGAGGAGAAAGTATAAAGGAAAAAATCCCTATTGAAATCGAAACTTCGCAACACCGAGGCCTGAGAAATGGAAGCTTTGATATTGTCGAAGGCATCTTTTTGTTCATCATCCCACTTAAATTTGACATCTTTTTGAATCATATTTTGTAAAGGTTTGATGATTTCTATGAATTCGGGAGTGAACTTCCTCACAAAATTGATTTGCCCAAAAAAGGACTACATAGCTTTCTTATTATGGGGTAAGGGAAGTTGAGTGATAGCTTTAATCCTTTCGAGGTCTATGTGAATCCCTGCTTGAGATATAATGTGACCTAACAGTTTACCTTCCTCGACACTGAAGATAGTTTTCTTAGGATTTAAGGATATACCATATTTCCTACATCTCTCGAAAATCTGAGTTAAGTGTTGGATATGTTCTTCTATGTTCTTCGAATACACTGTTACATCATCTAGATACAAAACCATGCACCTATTGATCAATCCCCAGAAATTCATGTACATGGCTCTTTGGAAGGTTTCTCCTGTGTTAATTAACCTGAAAGGCATGATCTTATAAGAGAAGCTTCCCCATTTGGTTCAGAAAGTGGTTTTTAAATGATCTTCCTCTGAAACAAGGACCTGATTGTAACCTGAGAAATCGTCTAGTAGAGAGAAGATCTTCAATCCAGACACGGTCTACAGGAGTTGTTCTATAGGAGGGACTGGGTAATTGTCCTTTTCTGAAGCCCTGTTGAGGTTCCTAAAATCCATGCATAGGCGGATTTCTCCTGACTTATTCCTCACCAGGACAAGGTTAGCCATCCAAGCGGAATGCCTAACCTGAAAAATGAACTTGGCATCTAAAATATTCTTTAACTCCTGATACATAAGAGGCTCTAGGAATGGGTGATACTTTCGGAGCTTCTATTGAAAAGGTTTTAATTCCGGTTTTAAATGGATGGTATGTTAAATGATGCGGGTATCGTACATTTTCAAATCCTTATAGGACCACGCAAAGACATCCTAGTATTGTCTGAATAATTTGAGGTAAGCTTTCCTCTCTTCCTTAGACATAGTCTTGCCCAGATTCAGATTCGTTGGAATCTTTGGGGTCCCAAGATTCATTATTTCATGGAGGGGGAAGGAACTACCAATATTTGCATTTTTGGGTCCCTTAAATTGTTCCCTGAGATCAAAAATATTTTCTAGATTAGCTATCCCTTTTGGGATCGTGTGACCCTTTGATTTATCCATAGGTCGTCTCATCCAACGATCGGTTTCTGTGGACATCTCTTGGAATTCTTCATCGTCAATAGCGTGGTCTTTGAAATTGTCTTGGTTAGTCAAGAAGTTTATGATTTTTTCATATCCTACGAAGACTTTCCAATTGGAAATGTTGTTAGGTACTGACGGTTTGTAGGGAAGTTCCACAGTGAATCGGGAGGCTTCATAATCTTCTAAAGGCGACAACCTAGAAATGGCAGTAGCCAAAGAGTTAGCGAGAATATTCTTTGTCCTGGGGACCCTAATGATATGCACCTCCTATTGATAGTTCTTCAGATGAGGAGAATTGCAATGTATAGTATTTCTTATTTGTCTAACAATAATTTTAGAGTCCCCGAAAACTTTCAATCCTTTGATATTTAAATCTATGGCTTTCTTTAACCCTTGTACCAGAGCTTCATATTCATTAGTATTGTTGGTACACTCGAATTTGAGTCTACAGGACATGAAATAGTGTTTACCAATAGGATTGATGAGGAGGAATCCTGCTCCAGACCCTTCTTGAGATTTAGATCCATCAAAATAGAGGGTCCAAATTTCTGAGCAAGGATTTCTACTTTTGTTTCCCTTATTATTCTCTTGTTCCCTGACCTCCAGTTTCGCAAGTTCTAGTGCTGAGTTTTGGTAGAAGAAAGTGTCTCCTATCGGTGTCGGCGATTTTTCTTGAAATATCAATTCGGATTTTTGAGTAAAAGGAACATCGGATAAGAGGGGAGCAAAGTTTCCAAAGTAGGATTCGCAGGAATAATTGCCCAGTATGGGGAAATCCATGGATGAGGGTTTGTTGGGTGTTTCTAGATCAGTGGCCATATGTTTCAGATATCTCTCCCTGTCGATTCTGATCATGTTCTTGTGTCTCTTCAGCGGTAGCCAAAGGTGTGCCCAGTTGGTACTAAAATAACCGTTTATCTTTTCAGACCAATCTCGGCTCAGTAATAGCCCATATTCCTTTGGGATATCTAATACAATAATGTCGATCACTTGCACAAATGTGGGGTGTGTCGATATCCTGATCATCACGTCCTTGATTTCTCCTATGATTTTGACCTGGGTCCTATCCAGTTGTATGGCATGTTTATCAGTCTTGAGAGGAACGACATTCAATTTCATGTAGACATACAAGGGAATGAAGTTGGAGGATGCTCCAGAATCTACTAAACAGTTGTGGATGTCCCTATTGAATATTTAAAATGTTAGCAGGAAAGGGGGGACAAAAGGTTTTTATTTTTGGTCTGTCGAACAGGCATTGATAGTTGGTTTTCCCACCGGGTCGGTGGACGATAGATTTATTTCCGGGCCGCTCACCACTGCCCTTTTTTGTTCTAGGCTCAGAGCCTGTAGCAGAAAGTCCTTTTGCTGGGGAATCCTACATATGTCCATGATAGATATATTATCCCTTAACTTATTCAAGTCTTCGACCATGTTGTAATCTAATTTGGGAAATTCCCGAGTATGAATTCTTATAGGTTTCTTATCAAGAGAGAAAGATGTCTTCGAGCGATCGGGAGTTGCCTTACTCTCTGAGACCTAGATGGAATCAATATCTTTCAATCTAGGCAGACCCTTGCTGCATGTCTATATCGTCGAAACTTCCGTGGGTCGCTCTTTGGGTTCAAACAGGTCATCAGAAGGCATGATCAAGTCGGGATCCCATATCAACATGGTTTTATCTCGCGGTGGATCCACTTCTTCCTGGTCAGAAATATTCAAGACCAAAATGCTTGGTTGTTCGATCAAGGTGACTTCGTCTAGAAACCAATTGGCCATCAAATTCATGGAGTTTACCCATTGAGGGTAGTCTCTTTCGGAGTGTTTTTCCTGATGATAAGTGTAAAAAGAATCAGACACGACGTTCCCTAGATAAATATTTAAGTTGGATGGGGGGGTTCAATTGCTTTTAAAGAAAGGCTTATAGGGCCTTTAGCCTTGGTTTCCCTCCCCTGCACTTCTCTTCATGCCTATGATTTCATTTGATAATTTTTTAACCATGCATTGTAAATCTTCTATATCTCCATTTCCCTTTTCGAGAGATTGTTCAACCTTTTTTCCCGGTGGTCTAGTTAAAAGGAGTCCCTTCCTGGGAAGGGGATGGGTTTCTTTATTTACCAGAGAGGCTTGGACTTCTTTACATCCTTTCATATGGAATTCTACCATTTTGGCCTCTTCAAAATTTTCCACCAAGGTTTGCTTAGCGGCTCTTTTTACAAACATAGAAATAGAAGTCGGGAGTGTGTTGGCGTAAACCTCGATTTGCAACTCTTGAGTTGGTTTTGTCACAGGCTGGAATTTATTTAAGATGGTCATGAACCTCTGGTTGAAATCTTTGAACCTCTCTTTAGGACTCATGGTGGATGGGAATAACTCAACCATAAGGGCTCCCATAGTGGTTTCTTCTGCAAACTTGTCTAGAAAGTCTTTTTGGAACTTGGTCCAACCGGTTATCGATCCTACTGGAAAGTTGAAATACCACGTGGAAGCTGAATTTTCAAACGTGTAGGGGAAGAGTCTGCAGACTACATCTTCATGTTGAACATTCATAAGTCTGATTGTGAGTATGAACTTCTTGATGTGATCTTCAGGTAATCCTGAAGTTTCAGGGTCGTACTTAGGAAGTAGTTTCTCCAGATGCCGGGGAAGATTATGTACTCGTCCAAGGAAGACCACGGTGTCTTTGACCAACTAGGGTTGATTGTTCTGAAGCAGGATTTCCCTTTCTTCTTCATGGTTATTATTATCCTCCATATCTTCAGAGTTCGATTCGAACTCTTCTTCTTTGGAAAAGTCACTTGGCTCAGAAACTTCGACGGTTGGCATTTTGGGTATCAGATCGAGAGGTTCTTGGATTTCGGTGATCAAGAAATCTATTAAGTCTTCTACGGAGTGCACAAATACTTCATCGGGAGTGTTGAACACTGGTCTAATTTGTTGTTTTCTTCGAGGGAGGATGGGAGCTAAGGACAATACACCGATCTATCGGGTGTAGGCTCTAGTGATTCTCCTGAATTGATTCACGTCGTCGTGAGGAAGGGCGTAAGGTATTTTAGGGTGAAAAGGTTCTTCCTCGGGCTGGGGTGATTTATCTATTTCGGGAATACTCAGCGTGTGTGGGCTATCATGTGATGGACTAGCCATGCATGTGGGCTGTTATGAATCTATAGGTTGTTTGAAATGATAGATAAAATATATATTCAACCATTCATTCTCAACCCTCCTTCTAGCGCCAGTTCTGTTGATGGGACCTAAATCCATTGATTCAACAGTAGGATCCAAACCCATCAACGAGGCCCAATTATACTCTGCAACATTTAGAATGGAATGGTTCTCCAGATCTTGTGATCTGACCGATTTATCGATGGGCTTTGTGTTTCTTTGCGAAGGCTCTTACTTCAGTTAGGACTATTTTCTTCTGTATTTTTCTCTTGGGTGGGGCTGATATGAGAGATGAAAGACAGCATAAACCAACTTGAAAATCAACAGGATTAAGTTTTAACTACCAGGAAGAGGTTAATCTTGGGATAACCCGCTTCTCAACATGCAGACAGTTACTCTATACCACAGACCTAGTACTAATACATTAACCATGTGAGCATCTAATTATTGTCTGAGAAACTAACTATCAGAAAGAAAGCACATATGTAATTAGATAATGGCAAGAAAAATAATTCATCTACCATGACCATGCATTACATCATAACACAACAATTCATCTTCATCATCAAATAAAAGAACATCAAAACATTGCACCAAATAACTTGACAACAAAATTAATTTCTCTTACTCATTACTGCATCATTCATGAAACACCAGATAGGAAGTAGTTATTTTTCAAGTCCAATCACATGCATCTGATGAGGATAGTTTTTCTTTGGTCTAGAAGGACTTCTCAATTCATAGCAGTCTCAAAATAATTCTTAACAACCAAAAATAAAGAGTTCTTACAACAACCATCGACCTTTGACTAATTGGTTGATGTATTTATTTATAATATATATTTTTAACCGAAACTAACGGCTAATTGCAGTTTAAACAAAACAAAAATCGCCACATGGTGTTATATTCTAATATCTTCTTTAACAGTCATCTTGAGATACTTCTTGGAAAGGATTACTGCTCTCGTATTCAGTCCATCTCACAAACAGTTTTTCACAAGTTTGAGCCCATGGAAATCTATGTTGTTCCATCGGGGCTGCGTATATTCCCCTGATGTCTATTGCATGTGCCCAATACTTTACTAAACTAAAGTTCAACTGTTGTAGCATGGTTCGGGCTCTAATCGGATGTTTGGTGAATTTTCATACTTTCCCTGGCTTCGCATCAGCTATTTTCGTGAAATCTTCGGTCCATAGCGTATCTTGTTCAACATACAGCTTGACCATGTTGTTCAAGTCAATGAAATTATCATGGGTGGAAAACTTGGGGAGCCCGACATCCTTCATTATTTTGTTGATTTTACCCCAGTGCTTATTACACCTGGTCCATTTCTCTTGGATATCCCGATGTGGGTCCTGAGACATCTTGGCCTAGTACTCGGCTGATCGCTTCATGCGATTAAGACTGCTTTTGCCTATCCCCTGAATGCCATGTTTTTCCTTATCTCAGCCTTGTTGGACTGCCTCAATGTACTCGAGTATTTCTAACACTTGTTGTGCCCTTTCATACCATCGCTCCCTCTCCTTGCAAAATGTGAGTGCCATGCGAGTGTCCTCCTAGAACTCAGCTATGTTTTTAGTTAACAGGTGTCTTTCATTTTTAAAATCATTGTAAACTTCTATGAACTCACCTTTCAGATACACAACGGTCTGCGTGGCACCCTTATAGTATTCGACAAGATGGAAAAAGTGTTCGAGATCCTTGAGGGTAGTGGCTAGTTCCTTTTCGTCTCTCCTGGATCTGTCCAAGGTGGCATATGAGAGGGATTTTCCTACATCGATTAGTTCAGATGTCCAGGTTTCTACTGTATTGATCAAGTTCTCCTCTGTAGTAACTAGGATGGAGTGATCCAACGAGATCCTTCTTTTCTTCACAATCCTTTGGACAATGGACTTTCTCTTCTGATCATATAATATCGCATAGATATCTTCTACTTCATCTACTGGCTCTAGTATCTGTTGATCGCCCTATGTTAGTTTGTTTCCCAAACTACCGATGGTGTATATTTAGTAAAGGTCGGACTCTCAGACTTCCTTGGTGTATCTTGCGGGTTCAACTCCCATTTGTCGCTCGTCGTGGATTTGAGCATTGGGAAGAATGGAAGTGTTGGGTATAGGCTCGTTACTTACTTTCTCGTCAGTCGCAGAACTATTGATTTCCTTTTGCAGAGATCATTTCTTTGTCTCCTCCGGTTCAGGCCCATCATTCAGATTTGCCTCGACTTTCAATTTATTGGGTCCTTTTGTGTCAAGGCCGCTTTTGGTTTCTGTTTCCTTTTGCAAGACCTCCTGGTCTTGAAACTCGAGCTAAGGGGAAGGGGTTTTCTCGAGCTCAAGGGAAGATGTTTTCTCGGGACCTTCTTCCTCTTGGACCCATACCGGGGTGACGTGATATGACTCTGGACTCTCGTCGTTGCTATATATATGTATAAGTTTTCTTAGGGGGTTAGGCGCTCAGGTTTCTATCGAGACCCAGCATGTCTCTGTCTGATTTGTCCCACCTTTCGAGGAATGGACCGGCGATGTTGAGGATTCAGAATTACCTAACCCATTGGTGTTGTCAGGATTCATGGGACCGAGGCCACTTGACTTTGTCGGGATGCTTCGGATAGTAGTTGAAATCGCAGGTCTTATGATAAGCTATGGATCATCCTACATTTGCTTCATTAGTAGTTGGCTTTTCTAGTATAAAAGTGCACCCATCTCTTGTGCAGCTTAATCTTCAGGGAGGTCCTTGATTTGTACCGGAGATTCCTGGTGAACTATCAGCCCCTCAACACCCTCTTGGAGATCACTTATTCCCTCGATGGGTTCATGTACTACTGTTCCATCCTGACCCCTGAGAATTTCTTGAGTTGTCTGCTCCAAAGACGTCGCTTGTTCTTCCAAACTCATGGCCTTGAATCTGTTCGTTTGAGGATCGACCCTTCTTGATGCCACTTTATCCCAATCTTCGGAATTTTTGGTGAAGATTTCATCTTTGAACCTATCATGGGCATAGGGACAATAAGATGATACCTGCGATGCATGTTGCGATACCGATCCCTTGGGATCATGTTTGTGAAATCGGCCAGTTTGGAACCAGACTTCCAATTGACTTAGTGCTTCTTGCTTAGCATGGGAGGTGTCTTTGACCATATAGAAGCCAATATGAAACCCATACGGTATGAAATCCCACTTCTTTTCCTTTACTAAGGTGGCATTGTATCCTTGCATGATGGTCTAGTAGAAAATTTCCCCGAACACTAGTCTGTCGGGAACATATACGGGTAACAAATGGGGTGCCCCTATGGCTCTGAAAACCCTGATGTAGGTTTCACACTTGTCTAGATACCAGTGATCCATTTTGGATATAACCCCTTTCGCTTCTTTTGACGGCCTAGGGAACTCTTTCCTAAAAAACCAAAAATAGATACGTGCAATAAAATGGTCATAGATAAGGGCATAGGATTTTTTTTACTTGTTATCCCATAAAATGTTGAAGTATACATGGACCAGAAGCTTTGAAGAGTGCCAGTTCAAGTTCATTCCAGAGAAAACGTTCCTGGGGCATATGACGTCTAACAGATACGAGGCCATGTAGAAGGAGGGGGTTTCCCCCTCTTTTGTCATCTAGGCCTGTCTTATGCAGGTGCTCAATTGTTTGGAGATGATAGAACCCCAATTGAAAATCGTTCCTGAAATGGCTACCGTAAAATCTAGGGGCATACAAGCCTCTAAAAACTGGGAGAAACCCTTCTCCCCGTGTAACCTGTAGAGAAGAGCCATCAAGTATATGTATGGTTCTCTTATATTGGTTGTTGGGTACCATCCGATGGTCCGATTCGTGAATTTTTTTTCTTCCCTCCACCACGACACTGTAATTTTGTTGGTATCATGTGAATCATAGAAACTCAAAACGAAATCAGTGCTCATCTCTTCTCCCGAATCCCTAAGCTTGTAGTAACTCTCAACCTCTGATGGTAAGAAAACCCCGATGCATTCACCATTATCATCATTTATTAAACATCTATGCACGTCGGTGTGATCAATGAGCCACTTTAGGAGCTCGATGAAAGGAAAAACTGGAGCTTGTCTTGCCACCATGTGTATATAATCTCTACGGATGTTTGGGAGGACATCATCATCGAGCCTCCTTGTATCAGGATCGTTGTGCGGGGTATACTTGAGGGGTTCTTCTTTCTTGATTTTATTAAACAATTCTTCCCATCGAGGAAATGTTGTTTTGGCTCCAATGTTTGGCTCTATGTCTCCAAAGACCAGAGGTTGGACGAAGGCCTCCTTGGAAGTTGTCTTGATGACAGGCACCAGTTTTGGGGCGAATTCTAATTGTCTTGCAGCTACAGAGGAGGATCCCTCGCCTGCTTGTGGTTCTTGCGGCTTCGGTGCTCTTGGGGATTTCCCGGTGGAGGGTTTCTTTGGGAGAATTGTTCCTGTAATGCTTCCTACGAAAGTTGTTTAATGCTTACTGAACTTTGGATGGTTTATCTGAGTTGTCGACCCTGCTCCTCTGCTTGTTTCGAAATCTTTTCTGTGCAGAATAAGATCATGCATAATGACTTTGATGGCATATAACTGGAGAGACTCTATATGTCATATCAATTAGTTAATACAACTAATAAACACAACTCAAAATGAAACTACTGTCGATTCTCTGTAATTAAATCCTAACTAGTTGACAATAGAGGTGCGGAGGCAGATTCATTGTATTGGCAAGTTAAATGGGTTCCTTTGATTCACGCAAGGATTAGCAACTAATGCATGATCCGCAAAATTATTCACACTTTAAATGTGTCGCACCTAATAGATATGTGGGTAAATCATCTCATCACATTGTATATCTCTGGTGTGGAGGTTGGGGATCGACACTTTAAAAAGTAAGATTAATGTGTATTTTATTTTGTAATTCTCCGACGCCGAAATCGTGTCGGGTGTCGGAAATCGGTGATATTGCTTTCCTCTTTGCGCAACTCTTATCTCTTCGTTTTCCTACCGAAGTCGAATGGGTCGGTCTTCGGCGATACCTCTACCAAAGTTTAATCATAAAAGAAAATACTTACTACTGTCGACGCTGACGAAGATCAGTGTTCGATGTTAATTAAAACTTCTCAAACGACTTTCATCACCTTTAACGTTTACCCACGCCGAACTTCTAATCATGTCGGGGAGATCTTTAAGTGTGTCGATTTCCTAAGAAGTTTACTAAGGACCCTTTAACGATCAAGATGATTATTTTTTGTATGTTCAGGCAGGGTTTATAATGAACATAAAAAAAGTGCAAGTATTAGTTTCATACTGAAGGCAAAACAGACAGTGTAAGGATCAAGTGGTACCCAAATGCCTGAAAATGGACATAGAATTTTAGGGTGTGTTGAGTGCTCAACAGGTTCCTACATCACTGTTGGCATGTCCTTTTTCAGGTCCTCTACTTGTGGCTATTGAATCTCTTCTAGTATCGGTGTAGATTTCACCGGTGTTATCTCTGGGGATGGAATCTCATCAATAGCTATGATTTTCGTCTACTGCTGCTCATTTTCTTCCAGCGGTCCTCATGACCTAGTTTGAACTCTGGTCAGTCTGGATGTTTGGCCTGGTTCAGCGGACTTTGTTGGTGCCATAGTGGTGATTTTAGAACATTTGTTGATTTTGAAGGACTATGGTGAGCTCTGTGGTCTCGCTTTGTCTGTTCAGGTTGTTGTTTCTCTCTCTCTATGTTCTCCTTTCGCGAATAGACTAGTTGCTTCCATGCTCGCGTGTTGTATGGACTTGTCATGAAGCTTATCGAGGATGCTTCCTCCATGATGCCATTAATGCACCATAATTGTGGGTTCAGTGCATCTGCGGCAGTTTTGTACTTGCCATTATGCTTACTTTTATGTTTATAGTTGGCATGTTTAATGTGATGTTCCATCAGTCCTTTTCATGCCTTAATTCCACTTAGTGTTGTCCTGTCATCCTTCTTTTTCTGAATTTCCATTTCCCACTCGTTTATTTTTGGAATGTAACCATTGTTCTTGCCTTTGTTGCATCCATGTTTCAAGCGTGCTTCATGCTTTTCAATTTCTTTTTTTTTTACTACACGGTGGGTGGTCAACTGTCCTTATACAACTTCAGTCGACTCCCGTTGATCATTCCTCTGAGGTCTATGCCTGCTAAATCTCTTAACTTTACAGCTCCATCGTGTGTTAGATATTTGACCTCGTATGGTCCTAACCAATGCATTCTCAGATTTCCTGGGTGCTGAAACAATTTTCTCTCATAGAAAAATACTAGATCTCCTTCCTTGAAAGTCTTCTTTCTAATGTGTCGATCATTCCATGCTTTGTCTCTAGCCTTCTACCAATAGTGGTGACATTAAACCTTGCTTCCTTTTCATCAGATGACCCATGTTAACCTGTTCTCCAATCCAATGATCTCAGATATCTCTTGATCCTACAGTGACGATCGCTCCTGAATTCGAAGGGGACGATCATGATCCTTCGAACCCCTTACAACGGGTCTCTGGTGATCTAACTCCTGCGTAGATTCTGCAATTCCATTCCTCCTGATCTTTTCAACTCCACGGTCAAAGTTTGATCTGTAACCATGAGACTCTGACCAATAGAATCGGCCCATACTGACCGAGTGTTTCAATCAGAATCTATAATACCAATCTGTAACATACCCAGCCACCCACAGGCTAGGGCATGCTACCTTGAAGCCCACCCTTGGACTTCGTACTCTTACCGATGTTAAGCAGAAATATGGTCGTTTAATTTCGTTGTAGTACTTGCCCAACTATTTAATTTTTCAATCCGAGGTTCGTAGGCTTACGAAGCACACGCACTGTATATGCAAGACTAAAGTAGAAGTAATCTAATCTAAATTGTTGAAATGAAATTATTCTAGGAAAGCATTGAAAGACTAACTAGGAAAGTAGGAAATTAATCTAGGAAAGCAATACAACATGTGAAGATTTGAAGGAAAGCAATACAACATGTGAAGAGTTGAATGACCAAAAGACATATGTGAGCTCACACAATACATCAATCTCAAATTATATTACAAGAGTCAAATGACAAAGCATGAAAGAATAACAAAGCTAAGAATCCCCTTCTCCTTATTACAAGACTAAATTATGAATTACATGATCTCTAACTCTCCAAGCTAATCTCCTATGAATAACATGATGCTCCTTATGAAGAGAGAACACTCTCTTATATACATGAGGGTCTTAAAGAGTGTCATAATTATAGATCCACTATTCTCTCAACCATTCTCAACTACTTTCCTATTATTAGAAGATATGATCCCTTCAAATCCTCCACACATCTCTCACATATCTTAGATAAGATATGCCATCCAAATCTTCCATGATCTTCTCCTTTGAATATGCTTGAATGATTGTCCCAAATATTCTTCAAATATTCAAAGATTGAAGATGAAATTTGAATTTGAGGCTAGGTGGTAATATTTGACTTTGTTGAAATC
This sequence comes from Picea sitchensis, assembly GCA_010110895.2. Taxonomy (NCBI): domain Eukaryota; kingdom Viridiplantae; phylum Streptophyta; class Pinopsida; order Pinales; family Pinaceae; genus Picea; species Picea sitchensis. The sequence goes on along the minus strand of SNQJ01S0073485.1, from coordinate 7,908 downwards.
TTCACATATGCCTGCACACATCATCAAACTCATCCAACCTTAATATATAATGAAAATATGTTATTTTTCTAATATTTAATCACAAATTCACTTATAATACTGAAATGAATACAATGGAAAATAATAAGGAGAAACCCAAGTATCATTATGGAAATGGTATGATGGAAGGTTAATGGGACGATGAAATGTAAGGAATAGTGAAGGAAAAAGAGGATATAAATGTAACATTTCTGAGGCCCAACATGCCCCCCAACTCAATTTGTTGCATGTCCTCATGCAACCATGCATGGATCTTCTTAAGAACTTTTGGCATTTAAACTATGGTTTTCATTGATGATGTCCTTTTAACAATGAATATTTCCAAGATTTGAAATACAGGAGTAGCAACATGTAAAATACATGTGTAACAACATGTAATATATGTGTAACAACATGTGAAATATGTGTAACAACATGTGAAATTTTCTTATGGTTGGTTCTTGTGTGACAACCATGAATACAAAAGATGTTGGTTCTTGTGTTAACAACATTCATTTCACTTATTTATTTTCTTGCTGCAATAATTTACCCATATACTCACTGGAAATAATAAGCTATCAATGTGCATAAGAAAGCGTCATTGTGTATAATAAAGCCTTTTCTTTATCTTTATGAATCATGCCAATATGTGTATCAATCGAAATGCAACAAAGTGTTCGTTGGAAAAGAAATTTTAGTGAATCATAAATGGAATGATGAGATGGTAAAAAGGAATAATGGTAATGAATATGTGGTGAAAGAGCCCCCCCCCAACTGAATCGGTTGCATGCCCTCATGCAACTTAGTGTAGGTCATGGAAGGAAAGAGAGCATGGCGAGGAAATTTTCCAAAATATTCAAGTCGGCATATAAGAAATTGTGTGATTAAAGCTTAGAAAAGAACATACCTCCACTTACCCAAAAAGTAGATGTAGTTGTTGCGGCTGTTGGATCAGGAAAATGTGACTGGCGTTGTAGCTACAACTGTTGTAACTGTTGGAGCAAAGAATATCAGGAAGGTGTCACTGCTGCAAGATCAGGAAAATGGAATTGTTAATGTTGTTTCTATTGTAACTGGATCATGGGAAATGAAGGAATCTGAATTGTTACTGTTGAATCACGAGAAATGTGTAAGGAAGAGAATATGGAACTCTCATAGATCTGAAATCAAACTACTGCAACTGCTGAGGGGATCATGAAAAAGTGTATAGTCTTCACCCGCTACAAAACCGATGGTACAATTCTCATCATGTGAATGAATGTGTCGATGTTGAGCATGAAGAGAAATTATTGGATTAACGGCCATTGATGAATGTCGTTAACCAATGAGAGACAAACTCACCAGTAATGTCAATGAGTGTCAAGGTACCCGAGTACATCTTGCAAAGTGAAAATAGATGGGTTGATGTCGAGCCACTTGCAAGATCTAACAATCAAGGGACATTGATGTATTCCTTTGTCATTAAGGCATGCAAGTCTCTAGGTACTCAAAATGAACTCTATTCTATATCCCAGATAATGTGTTGAGGTCGATGGGGCAAGACTGTTGAAAGGTGGGTCTTAAGGAATCCCACATCAGTCAACGCGATTTTATAAAAAGATTAGTAGGACTATATATGTAAAGATCTCAGTAGCATCAAGGTTTATGGCAAGGAAATGTAATCATGGAAAGGGGTTTGTTTTATTCAGAAGGAAAACTAGAAAGGAAAAAGAAGGAAAAAAGATAAAGGAATGTATGCAATTCAGAAAAATAGGTGTGTGTGAAGTCATGAAAGTTAAGGCAATGGAAGATGGCTTCAACACCAGGATGATTAATCATCTTTGAAGGAGAAATGGGATAGTGTCACAACATGAAATTTGGAAAAATGCGGAAATAATAGTGTATCAGCATGGTCATTGTGTAACAACAAACATTAAAATGCGCAAAAGGTTTCTGTGTAACAGCAAAATGTTGTTGTGTATCAGCGAAATGTTTATGTGTAACAACAAAAATATTTATGTGTAACAACAAAAAAATTTATGTGTAACAGCAAACTGTTTCTGTGTAACAGCTCCTTCAAGATGTCTATCACATGTTTTCTTTGAATAATTTTGTGATTCTTGAAAATCACTGCAGCATGGAATACGATCGGCTGTGAACCTGAAAATCTTAGTACAAATTTCTTTCATGAAAACTGTGAGAATTTTGAAAAACATATCATGCAAAAATAAGTGTAAATGCATCAAATCAAAGAGCAATACATGTTTATACCTTTTGTTGTTGTTCTCGTGGTTCGTCATTGATTGTTGCGTGAAGAATCGTAAGGCAGGAATAAGTATGAATACGAGCAACTCAAAGAAATAAACAACGTTTCTATTTGATTGTTGTAACAGTGACTCAAAGAAAAACATAAATTGTGAAAACAACTCAGGAATTTTTAGAATGTCCATTGGCATGATTCATAAAGATAAAGAAAAGGATTTCTTATACACAGTGATGCTTTCTTATGAACATTGATAGCTTATTATTTCCAATGAGTATATGGCTAAATTATTGCATCAAGAAAATGAATAAGTGAAATGAATGTTGTTAACACAAGAACCAACATCTTTTGTATTCATGGTTGTCACACAAGAACCAACCATAAGAAAATTATGCATGTTGTTACACATATTTCACATGTTGTTACATATATATTACACGTTGTTACACATGTATTTTACAAGTTGTTACTCATGTATTTCAAATCCTAGAAATATTCATTGTTAAAAGGACATCATCAATCAAATCCATAGTTTAAATACCAAAAGTTCTTAAGAATATCCATGCATGGTTGCATGAGTACATGCAACAAGTTGAGTTGGGGGGCATGTTGGGCCTCAGAAATGTCATATTTATATCCTCTTTTTTCCTTCACCATTCCTTACATTTCATCATCCCATTAACCTTTTATCATACCATTTCCATAATGATACTTGGGTTTTTCCTTATTATTTTCCATTGTATTCATTTCAATATTATAAGTGAATTTGTGATTAAATATTTGAAAAATAACATATTTTCATTATATATCAAGGTTGGATGAGTTTGATGATGTGTGCAAGCATATGTGAAGATTTCAACAAAGTTAAATATTACCACCTAGCCTCAAATTCGAATTTCATCTTCAAGCTTTGAAGATTTGAAGAATATCTGGGACAATCATTCAAGCATATTCAAAGGAGAAGATC
>SNQJ01S0073484.1:5528-33449 GCA_010110895.2 Picea sitchensis | reverse complement strand
CAGTGATGACTTCCAAGTTGATCTGCAAGATCAAGCATGTTGCAAATAAATAGCCTAGAGATGTAAAAAGCTTAATTTGTGTCCAAAGGATTCTCCTAGCAAGAGGGAGAAGACTATGATGAGACGCTTGCTCCAGTATATTGCTACCGACAAACAGGTAGCAAAAATGTTGACCAAGTCACTATTAGGGACAAGCTTGGAATGGTCCAAATGTTTTTCTCCAACAGTGAGAATTGATGTATTCCCCAGTAACGGGAAGTGATGTGATCCCCAATAGTGGGAGCTACTCCAGCGTAGGTTGGTACTCCAATGCAAGCTGGTATGCTACCCCAGCGCAGGTTGGTACTCCAACACAGGATGGTATGCTACCCCAGCGCAGATTGGTATGCTACCCCAGCATAGGTTGGTACTCCAACGTAGGCTAGTATGCTACCCCAGCACAGAATGGTACTCCAACGCAGGCTGGTATGCTACCCCAACGCAAGTTGGTACTCCAAAGCAGGTTGATATGCTACCCCAACACAGGTTGGTATGATAGTCCAACGGAGGCCGGTATGTTACCCCATCACAAGTTGGTATGCTACTCCAACGTAGGTTGGTATATTACCCCAGCGCAGGTTGGTATGCTACTCCAACAAACGCTAGTACGCTACTCCAATGAACGTGCATAACTTCTTATGATGGCTAATGTGCAGCTATGATGGTGATACTTGTTACATGATTTGTTTGATCACATGATAGCTCGTGGGGCTATGGTGATGTTACCTGTAGACTGGTCTGCAAGATCATGTGAGTCTTGCCCATGCCATGTAAGATGGATGGATGTGTTTGAGACCACTACACAAAGAACATCTTAGTTAATATCTCCCTAGCTAAGAGGGAGTGTTGATGTTTTGGTAGTTGCAGGAGGTATTAACTTCCACTTGTAACCTATGACTTAGAATAGAATATTCCGAAAACAAATTAACCAGTAAACAGATGTGTGGAAACCCTAGAAGACAAGTCGGCCTAGAAGAATAAATAATATTAGAATATTATCTTCAAGAAATACAAGTCGACTCCACAGGAAAAAGATAAACATAAAATATAATTACCAGAAAGTTAGGGTGGCTCAGCTAGAAAGTCACTAAACAAATTAATATAAATAGAGGACGTTTAACTCATTTGTACACCCAGTCAAAGCGCAAGTCTTGTGGAGAGTTGCAGTTGCAGTTGCAACTATAGCTGCAAGGAGGAATAAGAGCGCATGGTCATCTCTTGGTCTTGGTGATTTTCTTGGTGACATTCTTCGTGATACTCTTGGTGATATTCTTGCTAAGTATGGCGCAAGTCTGAGAGAGTAGTGCAGCTACAGCTGTGTATGGTACTTGTTATGTGGATATGGAGACTCTCTCTTGTGCGCTACCCTTGGAGGAGCACTCTACTTGTCTCGAGTTTTTGTTGCAGTTAGCGCCTAGGATTTATCTTTTGGTTTTGGAAAAGGCTTGCCATAATTATTCTAAGTAAAGGTTAGTGTGCTCGGGGTTGGCATATGTGAATGCCTATGGTTGGGAGACAATGATGTCACATTGTCTATGATTAAATGAGCATACCAAAATTTCAACACTTCTTAGGGGAAACTCTTCATGGAAGGAGCGAGGGGGGCTCTTTATCTGACAAAATCACACTATATTAAATTTAAGGTGGGTATTGGCAGAAAGACAAACAATAAAGCAAAGTTGATGGCAACGAAACTGGTATTTATGCTACTTGTTGACAATACTATACAAAAATTACAAATAATGGGTGATTCAAATAAATTTGCCTTAAAAAAAACAATCTTCTCCCCATGACAAGAAAGGCGACTACGGATTAGCTTTTATTTAGTAGATAGATTCTATAAGCATTAGCAATGGGTTCATTTCCATCATGTAGGTGATGGTTTAACAGTCCAAATGTCAAGGTAGCTTGTACACTTGCGCCTATAGTGACCCCTTTGATAGTCAACACGGCATAGCATACGATACAATGTACAAAGACCCCAATATTTTTTTTTCTTTTTCTGTAACTCTACGACACTCCAAGATATTGAATTTACAATGATGACAATGCAACAACCATATATATGTTTATTTTCTCTATTTTAGAGATTTTTTTACTGTGAATTTCTTTATGATTATATGTTTGTTTCTCTGATGGAGTTGATCTCACTCACGTAATTTTTCTCTAATTGAAGCGATTTAATTTATGAATGCAAGGCAATTTCCTCCACTAAATTTTTCAATAATTAAATGTTCTCAACCTCTGGTATTCGCTTATTTCCAGGTTGCAACGAAATCTTCTAAAGTTTAAATAGGGTGCTACCAATCAATGATGAAATTAGTGAGATGGTCAAGGGCTTATTCAAAGTTAGAAATATGCTCCACTTGGTATTTCTTCAATTACAGTGGAGTGAACTTCATTCAATGGAAATTCTAAAGTTAAAAATGGTCAAAAATCAATTGGTGGTCAAAGCCCAAGATCAAAAATAACTTTGGTCACTGTGGCCAAAAGCTAAATTAGACGGGGTCTCGAAAAAATGTGGCCAAAGGCCAAAATCAGAATGTAGCTCTAATTAAGGGTATGACCAAGGGTTGGGATTAAACGTGGCTCTAACACCAAATGAAATGAACGAATAGTTCATTCACTAAGCAATATTGAACATAAGTAGAACAACATGCTAAAATCCATATATGACTAGTATCATATAGTTGAATAATAATTGAATAAAATATATGATATATTGTTTGATACAATACCATGTGATGGTGGGTCAGATTCCTAGATTAGGTCATGTCCCTAATTATTATTTGGTGTATGTGTGTGTGTCCAATATTAGCTATCACATCCCTAGCTTAGCTCATGTCCCTTATTATTATTTGATGGTCATTGTGGTTGATAGGTCACATCCCTAGATTAGCTCATGTATCTTATTATTATTGTGTATGTGTGTCCTAGATTAGCTCATGTCCCTTATTATTTGTGTGTATGTTCATGCACGTGCATGTGTCTGCATGTGTGTGTGCACATGTGCGCACGCGTCTATGTGGATCTATGTGTGTGTGTGTGTGTGTGTGCATGTGTGGGTGTGTGTTCATTATAATGTCATTGACAAATAAAAGATTTAAATATATATCGTTGATCATATATTGACATAATATCATATAAAAAAACATTGTAAATTATATATATATCAACCACATAATTTTATTTTGGCCAAAATACATCTTATATTACCAAGTAAAAAATATAGAAAAAGGGAAAATAAAAAATGGATTGTATATACAAAGTAGAATCATTTCCTCATCATGAATATTGAGAGGGATCAAATCTTAAACCCCCAAGACGCAAACCTCAACATAATTAAATAGTCTTTGAGCATGAAAAACACATTGAGGTTTGCAACTAGAGGATTTTGATCGTTCTCAATGCTTATTAATTCAAGTTTAAGATGGATCTCTACAAGTTTACACATATTCCATCTTACTCTAGGCAGAACAAAAAAGCTCCCCTCATGCCCTCTCCCCAACCCACATACCATTTTGATACATCAAATTGCTACATTAATGTCATCAATAACAAAGACATGTGCGAACATGATCATTGGATCTCACATTGCCCCCTAAAGCTCCCCATTAAAAGAAGGATTAGTGCAAAATGAATCAATGGAAACTGCACAAAGACAACATAATTAGTAGCCAAGTCTACAAATTTATCAAAATCCTTTTGAAGAAGGCATTGTTAAGCTGCAAACTAGTGACAAATGGTGTAACAAATACAGTAAATTTCCAACCGCAACACTTTGAGTCCTTAAAAATTATCGACTCCCTTGAAAGCCTTCAAAGTTGAACTTTGCATCGCAGCTTACATTCTATATTAACTTCTAAACCGATTCCGTCTGACTCTAGACAAAAATGACCCCCTCTTCACATGGTCATATGGTCCAATAGACAGTAATAAATGTAAAAAATTACAAGGTATTATGATATGTAGTAGAGAACAAGATCATATAGGACATATGACTACATGAATGGAACATGACTCTACATAGAACTGACCCCCTCCTTCACAAGGTCATATGGTCCAACAGACAGTAATAAAGATGATAAATGTAAAAAGTTATGAGGTATGATGATGTGTACCAAAGCACAAAATCATATAAGACATAAGACATGGCTACGTTAATGGAACATGACTCTACAACTATTATTAACTACAAATAATAGTCATTAGGTATATTGCATGACTCTACAAAACAATTATTTTATGATTATTAGTTGTAAATAATAGTTGTTAGGTATATTGCATGCCCTCTATGAAGGCTTTATCCTCAAAACATAAAAGGAAATAAGACAAAAAGATCATCAAAACACCAAACAATATTAACAGATTATAGAACATCAATCCATCCTGAATCAAATTTTATCAGAAATATCATTTGACAAGATTTCCGAATGAGACTTTTCTCATTATAATTCCAAGTATATCTTCAAAAAGACATTAAATTTTTATGGAATAGAAACGGTGACATTATTTTTTCTGTATTGTGGATGCTAGTATGTTGTTTAACTACAATAACAACACTTGTGATTGGGATGATGATAAGGTTCCATTGAAGAATCTTTTTTCTTGATCTCAATTTTAAGACATTCATTGTTAATTTTAAATTGTATATTAATATCTATATCAGATTATTAATTTTAAATTGTATATTAATATCTATATCAGATTTTTCCAATGATAAAAAAATTATCTTCAAATTTAAGTCAGATTATTAATTTTAAATTGTATATTAATATCTATATCAGATTTTTCCAATGGTAAAAAATTTATCTTCAAATTTAAGTCAGTTTGTAGAAACATGTTTGTCAGCTACTTGCACTTTTGCTTTCAAAGTATATTTTTTCTTCGTTCTAACTGTTTAACATCTATGAGCAAAGTATCATTTTCGCTTCTTTGACTTATCTTTTCAGATAGAAATTTGTCGATATTTAAAATTTTCATTCAAAGCTCCTCCAATTCTTTTTTCAATGGTTTACATTCTACTATAAAACTTTGTTCCATATGGTCAATCTGAAAACCTCCTCTCTCTGTATATGTGCATTATTTATTTATTTATTTAAACAATGGGATTGCAAAGCATATGGTTCCGAACCACTTTAGAGAAGAGGGTTTATTTAACAAGGGAAATAGTTGTGAAGCAGCTAGTCCCTACCTGAAAAAATCAAAATGCTAAATGATTGAAGTGAGGAAGGAAAAGATGCAGTGTGAAGACAAGTTGACGTGAAGCGTAAGGAAAAGAAAAGTTGAATGAGATGTTTAGGTCTAGACTGGATATACTCGAATCTCAGCTACAATGATTTTTCAGACCTATTTAGGGTTCAGTGTTGTTAGTGGTAGCCATAAGTCCATTGTTATATATAGTGAATTGGTGTGCTCATGACGATTTGGAACAAAATATTCCAATTTCCGCAAACACTGCCTCTGCCACTTCACTTTTTCTTAAACACCTTCATAAATGAGATTTTGAAAATTGGCCTGTATCTTGTTTGAAATTTGAAACTATGGCAACTGAGCGTATCCATAGACTAGATTCTAGCAATACCTTCACTTGGATCCTCTCAAATATAACACCATATCTTCCAGAAATTGACAGCCATAAATCTGACATTTAGACTAAAAATTGTCAAAATGATTTATGGGACTGCGTCTTGAACGTTGTGCTTTTAAATCCCAATGCATCTACTACATTTTTCTACGTGAATTGATGATGGCGGGGCGAGAATATATTACAGATCTTTGCAATCCTGCATCTCCAACTCCTTCCAATACTAGATAATCATCGTCCATCCATCAAACACTAGCCTATCACTCACAATCTAACCTAAAGTGAGTGTGATGTGACTTGTTGCAGGTCTTGTGCACACGCAAAGGGGCGATAGGAATTAGTTGGAGATGGAAGACACAACGCCCGTGTACTCTCGCCCAAGACACTTACCTCTTGTTGCTCTGTTGCTTCCTTACACCTCGTGCTGAAACCCTGATTCCTGCTTGTCCTTTCTATTTTTTTCACATTTCAATTGAATAGAATGAAAGACAGTAGATGTAGAGTGCTCATTTTCATGAAATAAAATTCTTGTCTGAAGAAATGATTTTCATTTTCTCATTTATTAATCTTAATTAAATTATTAATGTTGATTAATAAATAGGGACAGTTAAGTATTTCTGGAAGATGGTTTTGGTTTCTGGATCCCTCCTAGTGCAGATCTTCCTTTTCCGGGCCAAAGGAGAATCAGCGAATGGCAAGAGAGGATTCAGTTCAGTTTTTTGTTTTGAAATCGATTTTTATCAAAGAAAATTTATAAAAACCATTTGAAATCAAGTAAATTATTAAGTTTTTGTTTTGAAATCGATTTTTATAAAGAAAAATTATAAAAACCATTTGAATTCAACTAAATATTAACTGTGAATCATGTATTTATTTTATGATTATACAATTGCTATATTTAAATATCAAATATATTAAATAAACTATGACATTTTCAATGTAAAATTTGTATAACTAAATCCGTGTTTGTTTTCAGACCCAGCTTTATCAAAATTAATCTTATCTAAACCAACAAAATCAATGAACACTCCAAAATGACAGCGTTCATACATCTTCCCAATATGCCTTGAGTGGAACGCCCTCCAAAAGCTGCAAGTTCGGGTCAGAGCTTGTTCTTTTAACGTGGGATGGTTAGAGCAATCCACCCGTCTAACGCACTGATACAATGCAGCAAGACTACGCCAGAGAACGATTCCCCATTCGATACTTCGTCCATAACGCACTGATACAATGCAGCAAGACTACGCCAGAGAACGATTCCCCATTCGATACTCCGTCCATCGTCTGTAGAAGCGACGGTGGCTTTGAGCTTCATGCACAGAAATTTGGGTAAAAACCTGGCCTGGAAAGGAAAACCCGTCTCTTGTCGTGGTGAGCATTGTGCTGTCGATTGTTGCAAGTACTTCCATGACATCATTGAAAACTGGAGAAATGCTCTTTTTGGTGTTTCAGAGATAAGCGGTTTCGACTTGAAGGGGGCATATTTTAGGTAGGCGTTTTGACAGATGTATGACACATTTGTTATGTAGGCGTTTTGACTAGCAATTAGTATAGTAATTGTGTTGTCAATATTATTCAGTGTCAAGTGGAAGCTCGTGAATGAGGTCGTGGACCTGGTGTTGAAAAAGGTTATAATCTTTTTGAAATATTTTAGATGCAACAATCTTGAATCTAATGCTTTTAAATATTATTCTCTATTTTCCTGCATAGTTTCCTAACTGTGATTGATTGAGGACAATTCATGATTACAATGCAACTGTGATTGATTGAGGACAATTCATGATTGCAGTGCAGGGCATCCGAAGCAATGCCAAGAAAAAATTGCAGCATTGTTAGGGTTTACACAGTTGATCATTGCTAGGGTTTACACAGCGGATCAGTAATCTCCATTCTTGATTTTCAATATTAATGATAAGCAGCAGTCCACAGATATCATCTGGTAAAATCATAAGCATTCCCATGTTTTGTTTTGCTTGTATATATATTCTTCCTGACTTCATCCATGAACAGATCATGAACAAATCGTGAAATTTTATATGGACAGATCATGCCCACAAATTATTCCCGTGCAATAATATAGCATCCTGCCAGTTTTTTTTCTATTAATCATCGAATATGATCTCAGGATTCATGACAAGCGCTTTAAGAGGGATATACAGGAGAAGGTTGTTATCAGCCCTTTGTAAAATCGATGGACTGGGCAGAGATAAGAAGGGAGAATTGAATTTACTGAAGCAAACGAGAAGAATCAACCTATCTCTGGCCTTGACTTCTCACGGGACTTCTTGGAGCCAAGCTCTTATAAAAAATCATATTTCACAATTGAAGAGAGACAAGCGCCTTGTGAAGGAGATTATGGGAAAGAAGAGACTATATGACGTGATAAAGATAGAGAGAAATTCTTATTACTCTCAGCATCAGCTTATGTCCATGCAGCAGGAGCGTTCTCATGGGCTGACTGGCAGAATGAAAAAATACATGAAGGCCCCCATGATCATGAACAGGAATACAATTCATAAGATAATTCATAGGAAGAATGCAGTGAATATCCCTGTGAGGCCTTCTGCATATAAGCTTGCATTGAATAAGTTTACTCAAAATATTTGCATTGAATAAATTTACTCAAAATATTTTTTTACCTGATATGAATTGCAGTGCTGCTAGCAACCCCAGAGCCTGGAGCCCAACAGAAATCGACAATGGATACTTCTCTGCCAGCATGAAGCTCCTCTCCTCTTAAGGTATCTGGTATCTTTGTTTAGTTGGCGAGACTTCCTTATTTCCTTGCCCCTAGCTTTCGCTGTGAGGCGGTGCCCTGGAGCCTGGAGCCCAACAGAAATCGACAATGGATACTTCTCTGCCAGCATGAAGCTCCACTCCTCTCAAGGAATCTGGTATCTTTGTTTAGTTGGCGGGCCTTCCTTATTTCCTTGCCCTTAGCTTTCGTCGTGAGGCAGTGAGGTGTAGACTCAAAGGTGAGGCGGTGGTGAGGTGCAGCGTCAAAGGTGAGGCTGTGAGGACCAGACTCATTGGAAAATGCTTGAGCTCGATCACCACTCAGACATTGTTCACACTGGGGGTCAAACTCAACAGCCTTGTCTAAAGCGTCCAATATATTCAGAGGGGGAGAAGCAGTTTTCACAAGTAGGGCCATTGCTACCATTTATCCATCTGGTACCCTATCCATCCGGTACCCTATCCCCGCTTGGGTGTAAACCTATTTCATTTTAGTCACAGGCTTGTTAGGTTTCAAGATCAGTTCGATGGTAAGGTTTCTTTCATTCTCCCACGGCTTTCATTCTCACACTGCTTTGATTGTTCTTTCTTTTGCAGGGGCCTGCTAACAATCCGGGAGCTTGGAGCCCAACAGAAATGGACCATGCATAATTCCATTTGGCGGTGAGGACCATGCATACTTCCATTTGGCGGTGAGGACCATGCATACTTCCATTTGGTGGTGAGGAGCAGACTCGTAGCATCGACTGCAGAGCAACGTGATGATTGAGCTGCTGCACAGAGCCTTATGATGGAGCCTCCAAACTGGCGAATCATAAATAATTATAAATTTGTTTTTTAAATTAATTTCTGTAATCTGACAAATATTTGAAAAGAAATGCTCACCACCAGGGCTATTTAGTCCCATCACCTCCCCAAAGACCAATGAAAAATACTGAATATGAATTTTTAATAATTGCAAAAAAAAAAAAAAAAATTAAAAAAAATATAATAATAAACTGATTTTCCAAAAACTTTGGTTAAAGGGATAAATGTCACTGAACTAATATATGGTCAAAAGATTTTGACCGCCAAGGCGAATGCTATAGTCCCTGATGGAGGCAGGGACTAATAAAGAAATGAAATGCTGGGAAAATATGGAACTTTTTAACAAGCCAAACTAATTATAAAGTGTTTTAAATTATCGGTCCTCTTAATCACCTTTGTTTTTTGTTTGTCTAAACCCCTTATTTTCTGGCCTGAATTGGGGACTTATTTCGCTTTTGTATGTGTGGCAGTGTTGTATACACTCCCAGGAAAGTGGTGATTGATTCCCCCTAGGCAATTATATAATGTTTTAATACTTGTAAAGGGTAAATATGTTTAAGGATTATCGCAACAATGTGATGTTTTTCTACGGTTCCAGTGTTTCTTAAAATGTGACGACTTAGTTTCTTCAATTGGTGGCCATCAAATCTTCAAGTTATCGTCTAAAAGGCAACAATATACAACGATTGTGGTGTTTTCACTACACCGGTGCACCCTTTTGCACATACATAATCAGACAACAATGACCACAGTAGTGGATATTTGATTACCTTATAATGTTTCCTGTTTCCTGTAGATCAGGGAATACCTGTGATACCACATATCTATCTGTGCAGAGTCAGGGATATGCCGTACCGCATATTGGATACAAGAACATCCCTGATACACACTGGATGGGGCTGATACGTATCTGGATGCGGGTAAGGCAGATCCAGATCCGGATACCGCCAGGGCTTGGTCAAGGTACATGATGGATACGTCTAGCCTTTATCCAGAGCTGCTTCCTGAAAAAACACATAATACATTAAAAAGATAAAACCTTAAAATACCAAATTTACCTATAAAAAAGCGTGGCCCACCTCCTATGAGCACATATTTCTTCATCGAGGAGCGAATTTGAGGGTATTTTCTGCCGCAAAATAAATGTGTGCCTCCCATAGACGCATTAAATTTTTGTATGGAATGTTTAGATATCATGTCCTAACGGCTATAATATTAATGGTATTCTGGAATTTATATCTTGTTGGGTTTTTTTTATAAATATCTTTTTTATCCTCGTCATAACACATCCAGGCCATTCTAAAAATTTGTCATATCCTTATCGTGTAGCATAGGGGAATAAATGATCATTATCCAGGTTTCCAACACCAGTGCTTCCTATAACATAGTAGTTGCAGGATTAGCCATAAAGAATTAAATCATGTGTGCGTACACAACCCAATCGCAACTGACACTGAAATCATACTGTAAAATTCCTTGATTCCACTTACAGATAAAATCCAGGGAGGCATTAGAGTTGGAGCTGGTAAAAGATTCCAGGTTGATTTGAATAAAGTAACAGAAAAATAGTTTATATTTACCATGTAATTGGGAAATAGATAAGGCCCAGGTACATTGCCACTTCCAGGTTCTAAATCCAAGCTACAATAACCTTAACCTGCAGTATGAATTCCTCAGCACTGTGCTGATTCACCCTCCTATTAGCAAAACAATGGAAAAAAATAAAAAGGACGCCGAAACAGTAAGCTTATCTATTTATAACGAAAAGCCCGCTTACACTTTCTTTCTCTTCGGAAGAGAAGGAGAAAAACAAAAGAATCAAATCAAAGAAAAGCTGCCGCATGCCTCATTGGCTAGAATGGTTAAATATACCAAGACTGCTCAAAGTTGAAATGTAAAGCCTATATAATGTCTAACCAAGGAGAGAATAAAATAACATATAATTCTACAATAATGTTAAAATATAAACTCCTCTTCCTCTACTCCCAAGGTGAATGCGCCCGCCTTCACGGACTCTTTTAGTGATAAAGCTGTGGAATCATTAATGCCCAAAAGATACTGCAAGCGAGCAATCTTTTCTTCAGATGGATTGTTCTTAAGGTAGATAGAGAAAAGATCAGAAACTTCTTCTTGTACAGACCATGATAATGGTTCAGCAGGTACAGCCTTGTCGCATGCCAGCAAGTTATTAAGAGAGGAAACCTACAGAAACACACCACATCATAATGCTAGACAGCAGTTGAATCTCAAGAGGACATGAACTATAAGCTGCTGCAATAAAAGGTAAGACGGGAATAGAAATAAAAACATAAAAGAGAGAAAATGCCAACCAAAACCATATTATTTCCAACAAAATGCAGCATTTTATTTCTTCTTATTTTCAACTTTAAACTAAGTGATTTGGACAGCTCAGATCTGAAAATAAGAGAGAAATCAGAATCATGCTCGCATCTGACAACATGAGATGATATAGAAAATTAGAAATATTAATTGAAACAAAAATAAGGAAAAATGAGAAGTGTTGTCTAGTTTACTTACCACTCCAGATAGATTTCTCTGTCGTAGTAATGCTACAGCTTGTACTAGAGAATTTGATAATCTTTCTTTAGCAAGATCTTGAACAATTTTCTTAGCTTTGCTGACATCAATTCCAAGATCTACTGGAATTTTCTCATTCACTTCTTCTTCATTGAAATCTCCTGTCCCAGAAGAAAATATTTCATCAATGATCTTCTTGAATAGGTTTTCGCGAACCTGTTTTGTGATCATGTTATCCAGATCCACGTTTGCTTCTCTCAATTCCCTAATTTGCCCGATTGTCATTTTCCCTTGGCTGACAGCTGCCTCTATTGCACCCGATATCCTTGTTGATGTTATACTTTTAATTACCTTCTGTGCTGATTCTGAAGGAAGCCCGACTTGTTTCTGAAGCTCGTTCAGTTGTTCTATCCTTGCCTTTGAAAGCTGTCCATCTGCAAGAATCACTTGAGCTTGCTGTCTGAAAGCTTGTTCAGCTAAGCTTCTATGTACATCAACAACTTCTTTAGGAGTCAAGCCCAAGATTCCTCCCAGCTGTCCCAGTCTTAAATATTCCCTGTTATCCTTCCGCGTTACAATTTGTGTCCCAAATGGCAATCCAGTAGTCTCACCTGAAATACAATATAGTAAGTATGTCCGGTATAGATCAGTTCTGTCCCTGAGTGAAAGATCATCTTTTAAGGTGATCTCAGATTGGGCTTCTGCCCCTAACTTGTCCTCAAGCTCCTTGTTAGGTTTTGTTTTCCTCCATGTCTGAAGTGACTCCCACTCATCCTCATCCTCCTCCTCTTGCTTAGGCTCTTCCTTTGCTGGCTCAGGAGAGACAATGGGAGACTCCCCCTTTATATCAGCAAGCAATTGTGTAACTACAAGATTATTAAAAATGATCATCTTCTTTAGCTCCCTCGCAGATTCTGTTCGACTCTCAGCTGTCCTCGCCCTCTTCACATAATTCACAAAAACTGACCGAACCTACATGAAAATAAAGTCAGGTGAACAGAAATATATTACAAAACAGGATTGCTCAACTACCTTAGAATCCCTTTCCATGCACACCATAAGACTACAAAAGCTAATTCCCAGGGTAAACCTATCCAACAAAGGATACACCCTATCTGAAAACAGCATTTCTGGAAATCAAGAGAGGAAAAGGCAGTAAATTTGTAAACGTCAAAATAATGTGGGTCACTGACAATAATTAGTCTTCTATATCAGATATATGACAAGGGCTCTATTGAGCTTACAAGTTAAACAAAAATACAAGTTAGCAACAACATACCGCCTTGCTTGCAATGGCCATGGCTGCCTCCTTTGTAAGGCGCAAACCTTGCGCAGCCTTCTGTACTTTAGCTTTCATTTCAGAATCATATCCATCTACGCCAGCAGAAATAGCCTCATCAACAACCTGCACCAAAAGAGAAATATGGCATCCTCATCTGCACAGCATACTTTGGTAGGCAATGCAACAATATACAACTCGTATCTAGTAAACAAAATTTGACTGTCCATATGTCAGAGGCTACATATTAAGAACCCAGCTACTAAAACTATTGAAATTATTAAAAGACAGGCTATAGAATGCCCAAATATTTGAGGGCCCAATGACAAGGCCAGTCTGGAAATGTTTTGTAGTGGTACAAATATCAAATGAGACTAAAGAATAATTCAAGAACGAATTTGCAACAGAAGTTATAGAACAGAAATTCTACAGGCCAAGCAGTGAAGGCTCTAGGTGAGCTAGCCAACTAAAACATATAAGAAAACTATCAAATCACAAAAATAAACAATAATATTGATTCCTAAGATGATTATGATATTTGATTACAATCTTATAGCTCATAATACCCGTCTAACAATAGAAGCCCGTCTTATATCTTATCATAGTAATTTGCAGTTTTCAATGCGAGTGTCTATAGAATTCGTTGCTAGAGTTTGGTAAGGCAACACGACATAAAGTATCTCACTACCATTATCAAGAGAAGACTTGGAAATATCTCTTGTAATTAAAGTGACATGAGAGTGCTCATAAAACCTATTTTTAAAACAAACCTCATTGTACTTAACATGCATATGTCCAACCTGCAAAAGGCATGTTTGGAAGCAAAGCATGTCTAGATGGATTATATCAAGCAAAGCATGTCTAGATGGATTATATCAAGCTTCTTGTGGATAACATATTGGATAACCAACTACTATCTAAGCTCCAGATAATATATTCATCTGGTACATAAAATTCTATATCACACTTCCCAAAGTAATGAAATTGGATATCATGACAAAATACCAATGATTACCACCCATTATTCTTTCCAAGAAAAAGAAGCATATGTGATATAATAAACAAAACCAGTTTAAAACAAAATGACTTGTACAAAACCATGTTGCCAGGTAAAGCATGTCACCTTCTGAAATAAACGGCCACAGATATCTGCATGTGCAGTATCAACTGTTTTCTGTGGAATGCAGAGCAGCACTCTCAAGCGCAGTAATGCAGCTACATCTTCTTTACTTAAATTCCCATCAGCAACACATTGCTGGAGTTTTTGCCTGTATATATCTGACAAGGACAGCCATGCATATGAAGCTTACTAATAAACGGTACAGATTTCATTAAAACCAGGATTGATAAAACAAAAGCATACATACTAAGTATCCATAATTTCACTCTCCAATTATGAAAGCTAAGTAGCCGACATCATAAAACAGATTTCATTAAAACCAGGATTGATAAAACAAAAGCATACATACTAAGTATCCATAATTCCACTCTCCAATTATGAAAGCTAAGTAGCCAACATCATACTAACAAGGTTCTCTCAACTCTTCCATGTCCACTACAAAATATAGTAATCACAATATAATGCATCGCATCACAATATAATGCATCGCATCACAATTATGAAGAAAACTAGCTTATCAAGTTATAACTGTTGGTAAAGTTCAAATGTGAGAGTTTATCATGTGCAGTAATAGATTGATAGTGCACTGGGAATGCTATAGGTTTCTGATGGAGTGTCATTTCAATTGTCGATCAATGTTGTAGTAGAGTAAGTCTATTGCCATAGGAAAACAGTGAACAGAATGCACATAAATAATGAACCAAAGAACAAAGCTGGTTCATTCCTTCTTGACAATTTAAAGCCTAAACAATCAAGCAAGCAATAAAATAATGTTACACCCAAGTCACCACACCTGATACATAAGCACGAAGAGGATAATTGTGATAGTTAGCATGCAATATATGCCTGATCAATCAATTATAGGAATGTCATTGAAGTTAGTTTTTATTTATCAATTANATCACAATATAATGCATCGCATCACAATTATGAAGAAAACTAGCTTATCAAGTTATAACTGTTGGTAAAGTTCAAATGTGAGAGTTTATCATGTGCAGTAATAGATTGATAGTGCACTGGGAATGCTATAGGTTTCTGATGGAGTGTCATTTCAATTGTCGATCAATGTTGTAGTAGAGTAAGTCTATTGCCATAGGAAAACAGTGAACAGAATGCACATAAATAATGAACCAAAGAACAAAGCTGGTTCATTCCTTCTTGACAATTTAAAGCCTAAACAATCAAGCAAGCAATAAAATAATGTTACACCCAAGTCACCACACCTGATACATAAGCACGAAGAGGATAATTGTGATAGTTAGCATGCAATATATGCCTGATCAATCAATTATAGGAATGTCATTGAAGTTAGTTTTTATTTATCAATTAGCACCACTAATTCTGATTACAACAATATCTAGTAGCTGAGAACACATCTAATAGTAGGTGAAAATAGCTGATCATATACACCAAGGGGCGAAAATCTGAATGGTAGCTAGCATGAATAATCATTACTGCCCAGCACCACTAATTCTGATTACAACAATATCTAGTAGCTGAGAACACATCTAATAGTAGGGGAAAATAGCTGATCATATACACCAAGGGGCGAGAATCCCAATGGTAGCTAGCGTGAATAATCATTACTGCCCTCGAAGCACGCAATCCAAAGAGTAGTCGGCCCAGAGTTTTGTTGTCGCTAGCAAGGATGAAACTTGAGGACTGTCTCCAATGAATTCTCCATTTTCATATTAGACCACAAGATCTCCCATCAACTATAGGAATGTCATGCTCAAATGACACATCATCCAATGAGCTCAAGCCAGCTAATATAAACCCCCTAATATCTTGTATCCGCTAGACACAAGATAGCTCATAAGTGAGTCTAACCCCAACATATAGCTATAGACAAGTACAAACAATCCAATAATATTCAGAGTCAAAATTTAATAAAGTGGTGTTAGTGTGTTAGCAGTTAGGGAAAGCCTACTAGCCCAACTACCAGACCCATGGTAAAACTGATCTATCTCATTGTATCAAATAACTCCTTTGAATAAAAGGTATTTATTCTGCATCTCCCATCTATCTAAATGCTTATTTTTCTACATGGTATCATATCTATAATAGAGCCTGTCAGCCTGTGAAGACTGAAGTTGATACAAGAAGGTTGGAGATGCAAGTAAAAATCAGAAGACAAAAGGTTATTTTGAAAGCGTGTATGCAGAAAAAAATGTCTCAAAATGTCATGTCCCCACCCTCTTGACCTCATTCAAGAGGGGCGTCTTAGTCTAAGGGGAGCCGTGGGTGCAAAAAGGGGCATTAGTTCTCCCTTAGAAGATGTGTTGAGCCGACTTACCCACATCTTCCATGAGAGCCGACCTGATCTAAAGAATAATCACCCACAAATAAGGAAAGCCGACCTTCCCTAAGAAGCAAATCATCCACAAAAAAGGGAGAGCCGACTTTACCTAAGGAATTAATCAACCCTAAGGAAAGAATATAAATAGGGGAGGAGGTCCATTCAAAAGGACATGATTTGGATTTGGAGGATTTTGGTCTTTGACTTGGGAGGCGGCTGCCTCAGGTCTCTTTAAGGGTTGTTTAACCCTTGTCTCTGGTTGGGTTTCGGTGGGCTAGTCTCACCCTAGCTCGACATCTGACCACACAAGAATTCATTTGAAGATTGCTCTTTCCTGTCTTGGAGGCGGTTGCCTCAGTTTTCAAGAGGGTTGGTAAACCCTTGCTTCTATTGAGTTTTGGTGGAGCCTGTGCCACCCTAGCTCAATTCGGGATCTTCCTATGCTCCAGAAATCTATACGCTGGGAATTAAAACTTGTGGAGGGAGCACTGAGTTTGTATGCGGCCTGGTGGAGGACCAATCTCATCATCAAGGAGGGTCCGAGCTGCTGTTTGGGACTGTGGAAGGCTGGCGAGGGAGTAGCAGTGGTGGCTGAGGGTATTTCAGATTACTGCAAGCTGTATCAGGTCGGGACCAGCCCTTGAAGGAAGGCCGATCCCTGCACCCTGTATCCTGGAGAAGGATCGAGATCCTTATTCCTACCATTGGCAGACAGTTCGGACAGAGGAACAACCGAACACCACCAGCAATGAGGATCCAGGTTTTAGATTAGTGGTGTTTTCTGTTATAACAGCTATTACTGTATTTCTGTGTTTCTGGAAGTGGGACAGCAGCCTTTAAAAGGGTTTTACTGCTGGATATTAATTCAAACCTGGTATTGGACAGAAATTAGTTAGAAATATTTTCGAAAAAGTAATTTTTGAAAAGAAATTTTATTTTCTAATTCATTTTAATTAAAAACGTGGAAGTCTTATTTTTAGCAGTTGAGTATAAAAAGTGTATTTCATACATGCATGACTTAGACTAGGAGTAATCTCAAAAATAGATTGGGGTTTTGGTCTCAGCTAAAATTATAAAGACAGGTCAAGATAGAGAGTTAATACACACAAGAACACTTGAGCAGTTGAGCAGATTGAGTGACACAGAGAGGGAGAGAGAGCAGGTAGCCAGGAAAGAAGCGTTTCCAGGAAGCACAGTCCCGTACAGGGATCTGCACAGTTCCATACAGTCGTGCGGCTAGTACAGTATGTATCTGTATGGTCATACAGATAGGTCCGTACATCTGTACAGATGGGATGTACAGCGGTTTTTTGCTGTTTTTGGTTTTTTCCAGCAGTTGTATCTTTCAGTCGGATGGTAAAAGCTCAAGTTGTGGCACAAGAGGATGGGGCACCTGCATCACAAGGTGTTTCCTATTCTAAGGGAGATAGTCATAGGTCTTCTAGAGTTCAGAATTGATCACCATGGTGTATGTAGAGAGTGCACGCTTGAAAAACATGCCAAGGCTGATTTCCCAAGCAGCAAGCATAGGTCTAAGGTGTTTCTAGACCTAGTGACAGAGGATGAGGAACAGGAAGCTCCGAAGGTTGAGCTAGGATCACTAGTGATTTCCAGAGCAGTACCATAGTCTTCAGGTAGAGAAGGGGAGACAGTAGCCCCTTGCACTTCTATCAGGAGACCTTGATGGTTTAATTTGACATTGAGGGATGCTCAAAAGCATGTTGAGACTCCTAGAAGCACATTCAAAGAGAGCAAACCTCCGAAGAAGTTTCTAGACTATATGGCATTGAAGAGCAGCATTCTAGATTCCGAGCCTTCCACTTTTCAAGAGGCAGCAGACCAGCAGGTATATCTGGATGCCATGGTGCAGGAGTACACCTCCATCATGAAGAATGATGTTTGGGACATAGTGCAAAGACTGGAGGGGAAGTCACTTGAGTTCCAAATGGCTCTACAAGATCAAGCATGTTGCAGATGGCAGCATTGAGAAGTTCAAAGAGACGTTTGTGGCGAGAGGGTTCTCCCAGAGAGAAGGAGTGGACTACGAGGAGACTTTTTCTCTAGTCACTAGGTACACAAAACAACCTCGAGGCTCTAAAGTAATTGGGAAGGAGTCCCATGTTTGTTTTGCAATGTATTCCTCGAGTCAGTTCATAGTGGAGCCAAGCCAGGAGCATTGGGTAGCAGGAAAACATGTGCTTGAGTATTTGAGGAGCATAGTGGACTATGGTCTGAGATATCTTGGAGATGGTGAAGTGAAGTTGCAAGCATATATAGACTCAGATTGGGCAAACAGTGCAACAGACAGGAAGAGCACCTTAGGATGTTTGGGATCAACGACGATATCATGGTTCAACAAGAAGCAAACTTTCGTGGCACTTAGCTCAGCAAAGAACAGAGATCACTTCATACGGACATGATTCAGATGGGAGCAGTGAAGCTCCAGTATATTCCGACGGATCAACAGGTAGTTGATATTCTGACCAAACCCTTGGCAAAAGGCAAGTTTGAGGCATTCAAAGACAAACTTGGATTGGTGCAGAATCCATTCCTCACTAAGAGGGAGTGTTGAGAATTATAGCTCGGACAGAAATTAGATCGAAAAGTAATTCTATTTTTGAAAAAGTACTTCTATTTTGTAATACAAACTTGGATTGGTGCAGAATTCATTCCTCACTAAGAGGGAGTGTTGAGAATTATAGCTCGGACATAAATTAGTTCGAAAAGTAATTCTATTTTTGAAGAAGTACTATTTTGTAATTCACTTTAGTTAAAAAAGTGGAAGTCTTATTTTTACCAGCTGAGTTTTAAAAGTGCATTCCATGAATGCATGACTTAGACTAGGAGTAATATCAAAAATAGATTGGGATTTTGGTCTCAACTAAAACTATAAAGACAGGTCAAGATAGAGAGTTAATACACAAAAGAACACTTGAGCAGTTCAGCAGATTGAGTGACAGAGAAAGGAAGAGAGAGCAGGCAGCCAGGAAAGAGGCATTTCCAGGCAGCACACAGTCTCGTACAGGGATCCACATAGTTATGTATGACTGTACGGAGTAACATGCAATCATATGGTCGTACGGATAGGTCCATACCACGGTATAGACATATAGCAGTTTTCTGTTGTTTCTGGTTTTTTCCAGCAGCTGTACCCTTCAGTTAGGCTGTAAAAGCTCAAGTTTGAGGTGTTTTTTGGTATCCATGCAGCTCTGTTTTTTGGGCATATTGTGGAGGTTTCCTTGTAAGTTTTTTGAAGGAATGAAAAACAAATTTGAAAGAGTAATTACAAGTGTATGTGTGAAATTAATTTCTATGTTTTCGCTATTTGATTTCCAGCTATTGTTTGATTAAAGCTATGGTCCGAAATTTATTTCTGCAATAAGTAAATTCCGCAATCTGCTTGTTTGATTGAGATCATAAGGACTTTAGTCACCTAGTGATCCAGATGGATGTCGGTGGGCTTTCCACCTATTCCAACTGGTTTATTTTGGCAGTTTTCTAGTCTGACATTTTTTTCCTAGTTTTCGGGTCCCTGACTTTCGGGGTCGTTTTGAGGCCCTAAACAACGTTTTTAGAGCTCGCCACAGTCAGATTGTAAACAGAGTCAGAGTCTGACGGCAACATGTGTAGTCTTCGGATAGACCTTTCCAACGGGCTATCGTGCACCTAAAACGGAGATTGTATGCAAAAGTTACGACCTCGGGAAGTTGATGTACTAACTTACCCAAACGAGGCCCACATGAACTTTGGCGCTTCATCTCCTACAATTAGGTTTTTGGATGTCTAGGGTTTTTGACATTCTTGTTTATTGTAAAAAGGTCTTCAGAGCCTCATTGTAATCATCTTCTTGCGAATGGGCGCAACCGTCACATCTCTTCTCAGAGATAAGCCGCCACCATTCTAGCAAGCTTGTTTTCCGCTGCATTTTACAGTTTCAGCTTATTTCCTTATTGAATAGAAACTAGTTTTACTGTATATCTCTTATTTTGTGTTAAGCATCTTTTGATAATAATCTGTATTCATTTCGTTCTGCTCATAAAATATGGATCAGTGGTATTAGAGTGGTTTGCTCCTTGTTCTTAATGCATGTCCCCAACGAGGTCAGGGTACAAAGAATTGGGTCTCAAGCCTGTTTCTCTTGAGGACAAAAGCTCTCGCACGCCCAAACAACCTCTCATGGCAGGAGAAAAGAAAGACGATGAGACAAGAGATCCCTTCAAAATGTTGCTCGAGGAAGCCCTCACGCAACAGAGGAAGGAGATGATGGATAATTTTGCGCAAATCCTTCGACGGCTACCAATAGGCAACACATCTTCCTTAAACGGAGGCGCCGCCCCCTTCAAGGTACAAATCAACTTCGATATTCCTATATTTTAAGGTCAGATAGACGCAGATGTTGTAAACAAATGGTTGAATCTGCTAGATGGGTATTTCTCTGTCCATAACTTCTCGAATAGAGAAAAGATCACTTTTGCGCTCCTAAAAGTCATTCCCCATGACAAGGATTGGTGGGAAACTTTTTGTGAGCAAAAGGAAACAGAGGAACTCTCATTATTTACAGTCGCAGTCACCTGAGAGTTCTTCAGGGATGCTATTAAAGAACAATACTACCTTGTTAGAAGTTATGACGACCTGTACACAAAATGGACCACACTGCAGGAGGAAAGAGACCAAGCAGTGCCCGAGTTCACAAATATCGTCCATACCTTGTGCACCAAGCTGAGTATCAAGGATTCTGAGCGACATCCGGTGCTCAAGTATTGCGGCGGTCTGCATAGATACATATAAGCCGAAATGGAGTTTCTGGACATCTCATCCTTGGGCGCAGCCTATCGATATGCCGTCAAAATCGAGCAGAAGCTCAAACAAAAGACGCAGCAATTTGGGCCTGGGAGCCCCTCACAGCAAAAGCCAGGAAAGGGCGGCTCCAACCCGCAGAACAAGGGACAGAACAAAGACGGACAGCCTTAGGACAACCAGTCCAGGCCGCAAGCAAAGAAGGACACCAGAAAGACAAAGAAAGATATCGGAAAAGTCATGTTGTATACAAGTCTAGGCCTCGCAATGTTATTATTAATTTGAACAAGAAATTGTACAGGATACCCGAGGCAGTCCCACCTAGTGGTATTTCCTTGATCTCTACCAAGCAATGCGGGAAGGTCATCTCTCAAACGGGGAAGTTTGTCTTCTTCATGATTCCCTCTCAGAATGAACGAAAGATCACAGCCACACCTAGGGTCTCTGCGGTCGACCTCTCCACACAGCAGAAGCAAGTGGATAAGGTCGTGGAAGAATACTTGGATATCTTCTCCTCACCTACCGGGGTACCTCTGCACTGTCAGGTCAAGCACCCCATCGATCTGACTCCTAGCACACCGCTGCCCAATGGACCAGTCTACCGCCGCTCTCTGTTAGAGAATGAGGAGATCAAGCGGCAGATCCAAGAACTGCTCCACAAGGGGCACATTCGTCCCAGCTCATCGCCTTGCGGAAGCCCAATCGTGCTTGTACAGAAGAAAGATGGAACATGGCAACTCTGCATTGATTACCGGGCCCTGAATAAAATCACAGTCAAAAACCAGTACCCGATTCCCCGAATCAACGACCTCCTTGATCAGCTCACAGGGGCCAAATACTTCAGTAAGATTGATTTGAACTCTGGCTACCACCAGATCCCGATAGAACAGACAAATCTATGGAAGACCGCCTTCAAGTCAAAGGAAGGTCTTTTTGAATGGTTGGTCATGCCCTTTGGTTTGACAAATGCTTCAGGCACTTTCATAAGGACGATGGACGATATCCTGTGACCATTCACCAATACTTTTGTAGTGGTGTATCTGGATGACATCCTCGTTTATAGCAAGACTTGGGCAGAACACTTGCAGCATATTCAGTAAGTTTTGCAAACCCTGCGGTAGCACAAGCTATACGCCAACTTGTAAAAATGATCCTTCGGCATGGACAAGGTCCATTACCTGGGCTACATCATTGATCAGCATGGTGTACATGTGGATCCAGCCAAGATCCAAGTCATCTGTGACTGGCCAGCCTCAATCACACTCACTGAGCTTCGGAGCTTCTTGGGCCTTGTCAATTTCTACCGCAGGTTCGTGTTGGGATTCTCCCATATTGCATGGGCGCTCAGCCAAGTAACTAGGGGTGGTGGTAAGGCGAAATTTGTGGGGTCGGTCCAAACAACAAGCACTCGATGATTTGAAGCAGCGCTTCTGCTCAGCCCCAGTACTTTCACTACTGGACCTGTAGCAGCCCTTTGAGATCGAGGCAAATGCTTTAGACTATTCTGTGGGCGTCGTTCTCACTCAGCACGGCCACCCCATGGCCTATCATAGTGAGACACTATCAGATGTTGTTCGTAAGTACCCTACTTACGACAAAGAAACATACTCCATTGTGCAAGCCTACCGCCAGTGGAGACATTACATTCTTGGGAAGGAGACAGTCATCCACACTGATCATAAGCCACTGCAGTTCATGCAGAGACAAGGCAAATTGCAGAACGACCGCCATCAGAGGTGGTCCACATACTTGCAACAATTCCACCTCAACATCAAGTATAAAACCGGAAGCACCAACCGCATCATTGATTGCCTCAGCAGACTGCCAATCGCAGCACTCACCACGGTGCTAGACTCTTGCGGCCATGAGACCTCTGAATGGCCCCAACTCTATGAGACAGACCCGGACTTCGCCACCACCTACCAAATGTTGGGCACAAACACAGTTGTCGCTAATTTCCATCTTCAGGACAGGTTGTTGTGTTGTCTGGGCCATATCTGTGTTCCGTCAAGCGAGTGAGCAAAGCTGATCTGGGAAGCCCACTACAATCGGGTGGCATGACACTTCGGCGTCGAAAAGACAGTGGCAATGATCCAGACACATTTCTACCAGCCAAAACTTTGACAAGAGGTCAGCAAGTATATCAGGTCTTGCACTGCCTGTGTTATTGCCAAACCGACCACTATGAAACAGGCCATGTACACCCCTCTGCCTACTCCTGACATGCCATGGGAATCCATCTCAATGGACTACATGTCGGGCCTCCCGTCCACCAAGCAGGGAAATGACTGTGTTTTTGTGGTTGTTGATCACTTTTCTAAGATGTCGATTCTGGTCGCCTGCAAGAAGAGCATCACAGCAGAGGCCACTGCCAAACTCTTCTTTGAACGAGTCTGGGTACATTTTGGAATCCCACAAACAATTGTCTCAAATCGAGATAGTCGATTTCTCAGCACATTCTGATCGAGCCTCTGGTCACTGCTGGACACCAAGCTCACCAAATCCACGGCCTTCCACCCCCAGACAGATGGCCAAACCGAGGTCGTAAATCGAATGATCGTGTATATCCTGCGGATGTATAATTCCAAGCACCCTCGCACATGGGATGAGAGCCTTCCCTATGTTCAGCACAACTACAACCGAGCCTTGCATAGCTCAACTGACCACATCCCCTTTCAGGTGGGGTTGGGATTCCAACCATTGGGTCCCATAGATGTTGCAATACCCCTTGCGGTCACCTCGACCGACTCATCTCTTGCTCCAACTAAAGCGGACAAAGCCATCCAGTTCATTGAGCGGATCCGTCACATCCACCAACAGGTTCAAGATATCTTATAGAAGTCCAATGACGAGTACAAGCAACGCCATGATCAACATCGGGTGCCACATAAGTTTCAGGTGGGCGACAAAGTTTGGTTGCACTTGCCGAAAGAACGCCTTACAGAACCCCATCGGAATATTCGCCCACTGTGTTATGGGTTGTACACCATCACCAAGGTTGTGGGTGATAATGTTTTTGAGCTCAACATTCCTCCTTTCCAGGGCTTGCACCCAGTGTTCAACGTGGATCTCCTTCGACATTATTTCCCACCATTATGGGACACCTCAGAGATAACAAAACAGCTGACACCAACGGAGCTTAACCCCGACTGCATACAACAGGCATCAAGTGATCAGATTGTGGAAAAACAGGTCAAGGGCACTCGCCAGCAATGGATCCAACTTTAACGAGTTGTCAAAGCGGGGCAGCTCCTGCACCAAGGCAAGTGGCTCACCCGGTACCAAATTCAAAAGAAATTTCCTCATCTGATGGGGGCACTCAACGCAATGGAGACCATTGCTTCCTAAGGGGGGAGGATTGATCCAGATGGATGTCGGTGGCCTCCCACCTATTCCAACTGGCTCATTTTGGAAGTTTTCCAGTTTGGCAGGTTTTTCCTAGTTTTCGGGTCCCCGACTTCTGGGGCCGTTTTGTGGCCCTAAACAGTGTTTTTAGGGCTCGCCATAGTCAAACTGTAGACTAAGTTAGAGTCTGACAGCAACATGTGTAGTCCTCGAATAGACCTTTCCAACAGGCTATCGTGCGCCTAAAACGAAGATTGTACGCAAAAGTTACGACCCCGAGAAGTTGATGTACTAACTTACCCAAACGGGGCCCACATGACTTTTGGCACTTCATCTCCTAGGGTTAAATTTTTGGATGTCTAAGGTTTTTGACATTCATGTTTATTTTAAAAGGACCTTTAGAGCCTCATTGTAATCATTTTCTTGCGAATGGGCGCAGTCGTCACATCTCTTCTCATAAGAGCAACCCACCTTGGGGAATCCATCACAGATCCAGTCATGAAGGATAGACAAAAGACAACATTTTTTTGCAGACGACAGGACACAAACACCCTATTTAATATGACCAGAAATTGTGAAAAAAACTAAAAGCACAGATACTCACATTGCTAGAATTGTAGCAGTAGAAACTGAAAATGTTTGTTTGTAAAATCATAAAATGTCATCCTGCATTTTGTTTCGTTGCCTAGACAAACATAGATTTCATTAACTTTACAATTGTTGTTGAGATTGAGTGAAGTGTGTGAGAAGAAAATTTGTCAAGGATATCGGTGCCACAGAGTTTGTGGCATAAACATGAAGCACTAATAATTTATCCCACTGGAAATCATGTGGGATAAATGATTAGTGCCACAAACTCTAGGAAATCATGGATTTATTTTCTAAAGGCAGAGAATGAAACTTTCAGTAAATTTCTAGAATTCAAAGCATTGATTGAAAACCAAACTGGAAAACACATATGTGCTTTGAGAACTGACAATGGTGGGGAATTTGAGTCTCGTCATTTTGATAACTTATGTAAAGAAGCGAGAATAAAGAGACATCTAACTGTTCCCTACAACCCTGAGCAGAATGAGATTGTTGAGAGAAAGAATAGAACAATCTGTGAGGCAGCAAAAGCTATGATATGTGATCAGGACCTTCCCACATCACTATGGGCAGAAGCCACGAGCACTACCGCTTATATTCAGAATAGAAGTCCTCATGCTATTCTGGGGGAAAAGACTCCAGAAGAAGCATTCACTGGTGAAAAGCCAGAAGTGCAACACTTGAGGATTTTCGAATGTCCAGTGTACATACATGTGTCGAAAGAGAAGAGAACTAAGATGGAGTCTTCTGGGAAGATAGGAGCTTTTGTTAGGTACATTGAAACATCCAAGGCCTACAGGATCTTTGTTCCAGGCCAAAGACATATCGAGGTAAGTAGGGATTTAACATTTCATGAAGAAGCTGCATTTAAGCAATCTAAAGAGTTTCAGCTAGATACAGAGATGAAGGAACTTGAAGAACCATTGGATCAATTTGATATTGAGGATCCAGTAGAACAGGTAGAAAGACCTTTGGAGGTACCTCTTGCTAAGAGGAAGCCTTCTTGGTGTAGAGAAATTCTGCAAGAGGCGGAAAAACATGTTGCTCTTTCAGCTAAATTCAGAGAGAGTAATAGACCTCAAAGATATTCATGTTATGTGTCTCTTATGGCTCAGATTAGTGATGCAGAGCCCACCATCTATGAGGATGTTGCTAAGCAGCAAGTATGGAAAGATGCCATGGTGGAAAAATATCAATCCATCATGAAGAATGATGCGTGGGAAGTGGTTCCAAGACCGAAAGGAAAATTTGTGGTTACCTCTAAGTGGATCTACAAGATCAAGCATGCAGTTGATGGGAGTATTGAGAAATACAAAGCCAAATTCGTGGCTCGTGGTTTTTCTCAAAAGGAAGGGATAGATTATGATGAAACATTTGCACCAGTTGCAAGGTATACTTCCATCAGAACCAATATCTCTCTTGCTTCAGTTCTGGGTTGGAAACTTCACCAGATGGATGTAAAAACAACATTCCTTAATGGCCAAGTTGAGGAAGAAAAGTACTTAGAACAGCCAGAGGGCTTTGTGGTTCATAGCAAAGAATCACATGTGTGCAAATTAAGGAAAGCACTATATGGGCTGAAACAAGCACCAAGGGCTTGGTATGCAAGAATTGACAGTTATCTTCAGAGCCATGGTTTCTCCAAGAGTGCAATTGATCCCAACCTGTATTTCAAGGTAATAGAAAATCATCCCTTGATTTTGGTTCTATATGTTGATGATTTGTTCCTTACAGCAGAAGAACAACTGATAGCCTAGTGTAAAAGGGAGCTCACTTCTGAATTTGAAATGAAAGATATTGGACTCATGGATTACTTCCTTGGTTTGGAAGTGTGGCAAAGAACAGATGAAATTTTCCTTTCTCAAGGAAAATATACAGTTGATATACTACGCATATTTGGTATGTTAGATTGTAAATCCATGTCTACAGCCATGGTATCTAACTTAAAGAAGTTGCATGAGTCAGATTCTGAATCATACTTGGTGGACCCATCTATGTATAGGCAGCTTATTGGATCCTTGATGTATTTGATCCATACAAGGCCAGATATATGCTTTTCTCTAAGCGCCTTGAGTCAGTTCATGTCTGAGCGAGACACAAACATTGGATTGTTGCCAAACATGTCCTCAGATATTTGAAAGGGTCCATTGCATATGGACTTAGATACATTTCCAGTGGAGGAGTGTTGATTCATGGTTATGCTGATTCAGATTGGGTTGGGAGCTCATTGGACCGGAAGAGTACTTCCGGAAACTGTTTTAACTTGGGTTCAGCTACGATATCTTGGTCTAGCAACAAACAAGGCTCCATAGAGAAAAGTACAGTTGAAGCAGAGTATATAGCAGCTAGTAATGCTAGCAAAGAAGCAGTATGGATAAGAAAGCTTTCCTCTGGGTTGTTTCAAGAAAGGCTAGAAACAACTATTATTCATTGTGATAACCAGAGTTGTTTAAAGCTCACAAAGAACTCGATCTTCCATGACAGATCAAAGCATATTGAGATGAAATATCACTTCATTAGAGACATGGTCCAAAGACGTGCCATCTGTTGAATTTTAATGAAGATTTGTACCTTGGACAAGTGGTTCCTATGGGTTTTTAAACTTTTACCTAGGAATGTGGTCCACAACTTAAAAGTGGGTCCTTTTAATAAAGTCACTTTATAAGTGGTAAAGTGAACTTTAAATTAGAAAGTGAAAAGTGACTTAGGAACTTAAAGCACCAAGTGGGTTTTTATTTAAGTTGGGTGAGTGAAATTAAATAAAGTGAATTTAATGGAGCATTTAA